>VDFB02003345.1:0-22940 GCA_007258455.2 Sequoia sempervirens | reverse complement strand
TTTTGTTGAACATCCTTGGAGCAATGGAAGAGGTTTATTGTTCCATTTCAAGTATTAAAAAAACAACACACAAAAATTTAACCAAGATTGCATAAAAGTCTATTAAATAAGGAGAAAAAACATCCTTATATAGGATTACAAATGCCTTACCACAGAGGATAAGACTGACACCTCAAAGGATAAGATTGAAAACTCATCGAAAAAAATGGTAAAATCTAAAGTCAACATGACTTTGTTAAAGAAGAATCCTAAAGACTATCCTAAAAGCTAATTGACCGTTACAATATAAAACATTACTATAATACCCTCCCTTAATAGTCATTCTACTAACTACACCAAGCTTATCCAAAAAAATTACAAATTTGTCAAAGACCCAAAGGCTTTGTAAGGATGTTTACAGTTTGATCTTTTGAAAGACAAAATTGTAACATAACCGATCCATCTTCTACAAGTTGTCTAATGAAGTGACAATGTAGATCCACATGTTTGGTAAACTCGTGGAAGACCGGATTCTTGGCAAGATTTAACACCCCTTGATTATCACAAAACAAGGGTGAAGGCTCTGCTTGAGGCATCTTCATGTTTGAAAGTATCCTTCTGAGCCATACTACCTCACAAGCTACTTTCATTATTTCTTGATATTTTGCTTCAATCGAGGAGAGAGTTACTGCCTGCTACTTTTTCTCCTTATTTCTTAATAGATTTTTATGCAATCTTTGTTAAATTTCAGTTTGTTGCTTTTGTAATATGGTTGGATTTTATGCAATCCCCCTGCATTCAACCATGTACTTCCTACCACTATAAAAGATCATTGAATCAGAGCAAGCAATGTACTCTCTGAACCAGTCTCCCCTATTGGTGAAGTGACGTGATGCTCCTGACTTGATACATACCATGTAGATGACTTTGATTGATCTAACGGTCTTCCAGCCATTAAGGCATATAAAGTTGATGCATTCACTTCTAAATTCTCTATGACATGAGCCTTTTTTGAGGCCCTCCATAGTTGGCTTTATGTTTAGCCAACCTCTTTCTGTAGTGCTTCATATGACCCAACTTACCACAATAATGGCATGTGATGTTTTTCAAATTCTTTGTTGCATCCTCATTGTGACCTTGTCCTTTATTGTGTGACGATTTTCCCATGCCTTTTATCTTTGGCTACAAATGCCTCTTCCACACTCATTTCACTGTTGCTACCAAATTGTTTCTTCCACAGGTCCTATTGTAAGAGCTTATTGCATAGTCCTTCAAATCTCAAGTCAAGATCCGTAGCGGTGATATTGAGCTTCTCAATGAAATGCTCATAAACACACGGTAAGATTTTCAATGTGATTACCACCATGTCCTCTTCTTCCATCTTCCGACCAATACCAAACAACCAATTCTTGATGTTCTTGATCTTGAGTAAATGCTCTTGCAAGGATGTTTTCTCATCCATAGTGATCGGAAAAAAGCTTATTCTTTGAAAAGAAGGCCCTACCTCTATCTTAAGTTTCATGGTCGCACAAATGCTTCCAAATGTCAACTGAAGTTGTCCCTATTTCAACTTCAAGAAGCATGGCATCTACCACTGATAATTTGATCAATATGATTGATTCTTTATCTTGTTCATCAAACTTTTCCTAGTCTTTACTCGCAACCATTGGCTGAGTGGTGATACCAAGGATGATCTTTTTGAGACATTTTTACTTGAAGATTATCAACATTCATTTCTTCCAAGTGTTGTAATTTGTACCATTGAAGCATTGGTTGCCTTCCAACATGATGTTGGATAATGAAGTCATGCCTCCCATAATATGAAATCACAGAAAACAAAGTAACTCATTTCTTTTGAAAGAAGACCACTAAAAATTTAAAGGAAAAAAATCCAAAACCCAAGTAGCAATCACACCCCTGATTTTATTAAAAAATTATAAAAAATCTGCAACTATATTCTAGAAATTGCAGATGAGACTCTAGGTGGCGCCAAAAGGATTCTTAAAACCACAATTTTGTTCAAAAATGGTCAAAACAAATAGCAGAAAGTCACCTAACAACCTAGGCGCTCACGTTTTTGTCAAAAATGTCAAAACAAACAACTAAAACATGTGGAAAAGGTCATGAAATTGCCAGAAACATGTGTGGAAAATGACCTAGCCGTCAATTTTTTTTCAACCCATTGCCCATGGAAAAATAAAAACTTTGTGCATGACCTTTAGAAGAAGAAAAAATGGCAACGCGTTTTGTAGATTAAACAGTCGTGATTTTCCACTAAAAATGCCACTGTGCTTTATAGAAAAATGGCATGACTTCGAGTAGCAAAAACCACACGATTTTTTTGGAGAAAAAATCCTGCATTTTCTAAAAAATTACTACGCAAATTTGTTACTACTGACCTTGGCACTTTTTTGTGAAAAAATCCACCCAAAAACTTCATGGAAAAAATCCACGATTTTTATTGAAACTAGGGGAGAAGACCCAGTAGCCGCCAGGGCTAACTTCGCGCAACCGTAGAATACAAACTGTATGTCGAATCGGAAAAAAAAATTATGGGTTTTTTTCGCACCTGAGTTAAGATCTTATAACTAAGGTTTTGGCTTTTGGGCAATTCGGTAGAGTGCGGTAGCATCCGATATGCGCGCGTATGTCAAAAAGACCCCTTTTAGAGGTGCCGCCCGGTTATCATCACCTAATGTCCCAATACCCCCTACATATAACCACCAATAAAAAATTAAAAAAACACCTAATTATGTCACTTTTAATATCTAATTAAAACTCTTTTATCATTCAAATCCGCTCAAAAGTGAATGGGTCTAATTCACGCTAGCACCTTCTACAATCAATTTCGCACCCATTACAAATCACTCCTACATATTAATCTCCTTACTAAAGCACCGGACACCAAACACATTACACCCCAATTAATCTTTATTTGGGGTCCGATTGACGCATATGATTAATGTTTTTTTGTGGGTATCCCATCATAACCATTCGCTTTGCCACGCGCTGTCTGGAAGGTTCACGGCGATGGAGAAGGCTGCGGATGGCGACGGCTCCCCACAGCTCCTCCACGTGCGCACGGCTCCAGGTAGCATCTAACATCGTCTACCTTGTGAATATGCAAACAATGGTACTGGTTAATCATTTTCTTCTGCATCTTTCATGACCCGTGAAGGGTTTATTCGAGTGTTAAGACCCGTGAAGGGTTTGTTCGACGTTTGATAAATTATTACTGCTTGTCTATGAAGTAAATCATGCATCTTACATGCATCTCGCCATGTGCTATTTTATTCTGCTAATGTCATGGTATTGGCGTTATACACACGGGTTTTTTTGGGGTAAAATGATTTCCTGTCCTCATGTTACCGCATGCTCACAACATGGTAAATTCGACTGTATCATGATTTTGTCTGCAGAAATGATAACGAATTTCGTGGGTTTGTGAAAACCCTTGCTTTGTTTTTCCAAATGCGGGTTTTATTGTGCTTAAATTATTAAATACAACCTGGTAAAGTCGATTGTCTCATGATTTTGTCTCCAGAAATGATCAGGAATTTCGTGGGTTTGAACACATGTCTATAAAAAACCCATGTCACTTTGGGAATAAATCGACAAACCCATTAAAAATAAATATGTTTTTGTCAAAACCCTTGCTTTGTTTTTCCAAATGCGGGTTTTATTGTGCTTAAATTATTAAATACGACCTGGTAAAGTCGATTGTCTCATGATTTTGTCTCCAGAAATGATCAGGAATTTCGTGGGTTCGAACACATGTCTATAAAAAACCCATGTCACTTTGGGCATAAATCGACAAACCCATTAAAAATAAATATGTTTTTGTCAAAACCCTTGCATGGTTTTTTCCAAATTCGTGTGCTTAATGAATTAATCTCATGAAACCCTTGTTTGGAATATTCTGCATCTATACACATACACACATACATATATACATAATGTATGTATATATGTATGTCTGTATGTGTACATACATATATACATACATGTATGCATGTATGTATGTATGTATGTACACATACATACATACATATTTACATACATGTATGTATGTACACATACACACATACATATATACATACATACCTGTATATACACATACAGACATACATTATACACTTACAGACATACATATGTACATACATGTATGTATGTACACATACAGACATACATATACAGACATACATACATACATACCATACTTTCCATTGCACATACAGCAGGCCTCAGGTAACATCTAACATCTTTCTCCTTTGAATATGCAAACAATGGTACTGGTTAATCATTTTCTTCTGCATCTTTCATATTACAAAAATGTATGTATGTATGTATGTATGTGCACATACATACATACATGTATATATGTATGTATGTATCGAAAGCAACGACAAGCATCCTCTGCATATTCCTCTAATATCCCAAGTATCAGGTAGGTACTTATAGTTATTTTCATTTATGCAGTGTCTTCTTACTTTATACATTCTAGCATTTGTTTATATTTTTGTACTTTCCATTGCACATAGAGCAGGCTACCATACATATATTTGTCATTTTACATTCTGTGTCTCTTGTTCATTCAACAAATCGATGTATATGTGTGTATCCTTTGCCTATCCTTTCAAAATGCAAACAATGGTACTGGTTATTCATTTTCTTCTGCATCTTTCACGACCCATTAAGGGTTTATTCGATGATGTCAAAATTATTACTACTTGTTTATGAAATAAATCATTCCTCTTACACTCCTTTTCGCCATGTGTTGTATATATGTATGCATGTATCTATTTGTGTATGCACATACATACATACATATGTACATATATACATATATATATGCATGTATTGACAGATACACACATACATATTGCATGTGCATAAAGATGCATGCGTACATACATGACACATGTATTGTGCATGTGATGTACACGCATTGTTTTCATTGTTACGCCATTGCATATTGCTGCACATTACATACATATGCATTGCATGCATGTATTGAGTGAGCGTACGACAGCCATTGCCACGGTTACGCCATTATACGTATGTGTGCATGTATGTATGTGCATAGATTACGTATGCATGTCCATATGTGTATGTATGTATGTATTGCATGTATGTACATGCATGTACCATACACAATATTATATATAGATTACATATATATATGTGTGTATGTGCATGTATGTATGTATGTATACATGCAGCTACAAAGATTACCGCTACGGCAAAGCCGGTAGAATGGTTATGATGGGATACCCACAAAAAAACATTTGTCATATGCGTCAATCATACATACATACATACATGTATGTGTGTATGTATGTGCATACATACATACACACATACATGTATGTATGTATGTATGCATGTACATACATACATACATACATATGTACATATATACATATATATGCATGTATGTATGCATGTATGTATGCACATACATACATACATACATATATGTATGTGTGTATGTATGTATGTGCATAGATACATGTATGTATGTCCATATATGTATGTATGTATGTATGTATGTATGCACATACATACATATATAGATACATATATATGTGTGTGTGTATGTATGTATGTATGTATGTATGTATGTGCAGCTACAAAGACAGCGCGTGGCAAAGCGAATGGTTATGATGGGATACCCACAAAAAAACATTAGTCATATGCGTCAATCGGACCCCAAATAAAGATTAATTGGGGTGTAATGTGTTTGGTGTCTGGTGCTTTAGTAAGGAGATTAATATGTAGGAGTGATTTGTAATGGGTGCGAAATTGATTGTAGAAGGTGCTAACGTGAATTAGACCCATTCACTTTTGAGCGGATTTGAATGATAAAAGAGTTTTAATTAGATGTTAAAAGTGACACATTTAGGTGTTTTTTCTGCTTTGCAATGTATATTACTGATATATGATTGTATGACTCTATGCATGCATGCAAAGCTGCAAAAAATCACAGATATATAAGGCTTCCCAAATGAACATCCAATCCAAATATAGTGCAGAATTCAGTCATATCATCTCTAAAAACCTACGTAACTGGCAGCTACAAATTCAAATGCTATAACAAATTCATATTTGAAACACAACAATCAAATTGAATGCATTCAATTGTCAGATTCAAATTTTTAAATAAGAGGGATAGCAACCAGTGGCATTCACAATTTTTCTCCTCTACTACTATATTCGCAATTGAACTTGATTAATTATGTGTTGTTGTACATGCATTATTTCAAAGGTCATATGATGTTTGTATGTTACTAGCCTCGGTTGTGACTACCCATGGTTGTAAATCTTTTCTTGCAGGCATGGGAGAACAAGGAGAGGTGGTGTAACGATGTTCATGGTGGGCAGTTTGGTAATTGTGTTTATCAACACACCAAATAATTAAGGATTCTTTGTTCAAATTGTTCTAAGTTTCAATTATTGTTCTATATTTTTTACTAACTAGTATATCCTTTTATTTATTTCAATAACTATTGTCCATGTTTGTTTGTTGTATTATATTTGTTTGTTGTGGCAGACATGTCAAATGGCTAGGAGGTTGTGAAGACCATGTCAATTTGTAAGATTACATATCAAGTAAAGTCTTTCAAGACTTTACTTTGGCTGTGACCCGATAGACATTGTGTTCATTTATAATGTTCATTTTTATTATTCATTGTAAACTTACATTTACAATTTACAATTAAATTAATTTCCAAGTGTATGTGTTCAAAAATTTATAGTTTCAAATAGATTAATTTATGGATATGTTGCATATAGATGTATAGTTATATGTATGCATATACTTAGTTGTGTATACATATGTATGTATGTATGTATGTATGTATGTATATATATATATATATATATATATATATATATATATATATATATATATATATATATATATATGTATGTATGTATGTATGTATGTATGTATGTATGTATGTATGTATGTATGTATGCATGTATACACAACTAGGGAGGTTGTAAAGAGCAAGTCAATTTGCATGATGACATTTCAAGTCAAGTCTTTCAAGAGCTTACCTTGGCTGTGACCTGCTAGACATTGTGTTCATTTATGATGTTCTTTTTTCTGATGATGTTCATTCATTAACCTGAACAATGGGATTTGATTTATGGTGGGATTTGTTGATTTTAGGTGATCAGATTAATTGCACAGAAAATAATTCAAAATTAGACAACATACATAGATGTGAGAAAATACATAGAAACTTATTGAATTATTAAGTTTGAATTTTCAAAAAGTCTGATGTCAGGGAAAATACAAAGTTTGAATTATAATGTTTTCAACCTTTACCAAATGCATTATTTACAAAACATAGATCTTGAATAGACTAGTGAGTCATATTTTTAAATCACATCAATGATAGATGAATACAACAAACACAAAACTGATTTCGAATCACAAAAGTATAGATCATTAACTTGGAAAGAAGACAAGGAGTCTTCATATATACAAAAAATACATTGGAACACATCGAATTAGATAATTTGAGAACACACTACCATTTAGTTCTACAAAATTAGACACTAGTATCCAAATGCTATCCAATACAACAAACTAGTATCCTTTGACTGTCCAATACAATAGTCCAGCATTCAGTTTTACAAAAAACACTCTAGCACACTTCGAGGTCAAAAAATTGACAACAAAAAATTGTAATCAGACATCGACAGATCTGATTATGAAGTGGTATGTCCTTGGGGGTCAACTGACTTTGCGTCAACTGGAGAAGATGTTGAGGACTGCGGATTGTTCTATATGGTACTTGCTATACAAGCAAGCAATGCATGATTTGCCTCTAGAGTTAGCTGTAACTGTAGAGAGCAGCCTTCAGAAGACCCATTTTGTAGGCTGCTAAGAGCTGCAAAGGCTGGAGACAAAATGTTAATCATGTCCCTTAAAATTGGATGTTGACTTGGAAGAGGAGTTGTAGGAGTACTCTTACTTCTGTTTCTTTCTGCTCTTTCCGCTTGCTTTTGGTTTTCCTTCAACTGTCTAGCAATCTTTGCTTGTTCCTTTTGAAGCTCCTTTTCATGTCGCTGCCTCAGTTTCTCCTCTGCAATTTTTTATTTTTTTGCAGCACGCTCCAATCTATTTGCCTCCCTTTGTGCGAGGATTGCTTCTCTTTCTGCCTTCCTTTCAGCCATTTGCTCCTTTTTCCTTTGCTGCAATTCTTGGTTTCTTTGCTTCTGTGCCTCTTGTTCATTCAGCAAATTGAAGAAATCATCTGATGTCAAAATTTGAGACCGCCTACTAAGGCGGAGGACCCCATTGTGACCTCTGTTAGATGATTGGCACACTCGTTGCATTGAGAGTTGCAAAAAAGTGCTTCTGTTGCCTGCTGGTTGCTGATCAGTGACTTGTGTGCATGGTACATAGTCAACCTCTTCATCATTTTTAGCCTCCCAATTTCTCCCAGTTGTGAAGTAATGGATTACATCTTCAGGATCAACATTCGGTGGTGATGGCATGGACAACCCTTCATCCACTTGAGTGAAATTGAGATGCACCCCTAGGTTCAAAGCTGCATCTTCAAATTCAGATGGCAGATTCAGACTCTCTTCATTTTCAGCTGCCTGATTAGATGATCGAACTGCTGGTTCTTGTTGAATTTCTGTTGCCTCAATGTTTTCTGGATTTGGGGGAATGTTTGCAGAAAAGGTATCCACAAACTGTCCAATCTGTTCCTCATTCCAACCTGCTATCCTCAAACAAGTCTCAGCTGCCATGAACTGTGCCTCTTCATCAGCTGTATCACCCTCAGTTTCTGCTCCCAATGTCGTTCCTTCCTCTTCAACCACAAAAGCTTGGCTTGGCCCCATATCCAAGTCAAGTGCATGTCGATCTAATGGCCAAATTCCTATTTTTCTAAAACCACTTGCAATGTTATTAGGAGTCAAAGCTTGTGCAAAAGCTTTGCTGGCAAGTGTTGCCAACTCTTCCCTTCCAATGTCAAGTTGAGGATTTGCAGAGAGCCATATAGTCCTTTGCTGTTTGAAGTAGTTCTTAAATGGTGAGAACACACTAACATCAAGGGGCTGCAATTTGTGACTGCAATGTGCTGGAAGTGTGAGCAAATCTATTCCCATAGCCTTTGCTACTTCAACCGTTTTGAATGCCACATGGCTGCCATGACCGTCAAAGATTAGAAGCTTTCTGTTGGTTGGTGACACACCTCCTGGGACATTTTTTGCGAAGTGTTTTAACCATGCCACAAATAATTCTTTGGTCATCCAAGCATGCTCTTGGATTGCCATGCATGCCCTTGGCTCACAGTTAACAATATAGTTTTTAATGTTCCTTTTGGACTTGAACAAATAGTAACCAGGTATAGCTTGACCTGCTGCACTAACACAAGCTAGAACAGTGATCCATTCTCTGCTTTTAGCAATTAATTGTGGAACACATTTCGTCCCTATTTTTGCAATAACTCTCATTGCACAATTTCTGCCAGCTTGCACACCTGTTTCATCACAGTTCCATATGTTGTTGGGCCCATAATTAAGTTTGTTGTACAACTCCTCCAAGTTATCATAGAATGAAGAAACTATTTCGGGCCACAGCATTATAGCTCGATCTGTGTCCACTCCTTCGGGTGTTCGAATTGTCAGATCAGGATGCCTTTGACGAAATCCAACCCACCATGACCTCCCTGGTATCCCATTTGTGAATGGGTTAGGCCTCACTCCAACCAGGTGGGCCACCGTTGACTTAAGCTGTGAGACTTGAAGGCCATGGCCAATATTAGCCATATCTTTACACCATTGCACAATTTCAGCTTCTTCTTCGTCAGTCAGGATTGTAGGTGGCCCCCTCTTTTTTGTGGATGTCAGACCATTGAGCCATGACCGCAAACTGCTAGGCGAGATTCCCCATTTGATCGCTGAACGTCTGATTGTCATGTGATGGTCTTCAACATCTGCAATGGCTTTGTCCATGTCATCCATAGACCAACTTTTGATGCTATGATCTGGGGTTGTCACTTGGTCAGCAGATGGTGGTTCCATTTCTACGTCAGTATTATGAACAGCAGGTTCAAAACCATCATTTTCATTGGTCTGTGCTGCATTATCAGAAATAACTTCCTCGTCCATGTTTACTGCTGGCTCTTCATCAACATCTGGAACATTGAATGTCACTACACGAGGTACTCTATTCAAGCGCCTCAGACCCGATCTTTTCCTCTTGTGCCTTGGTGCCATGATTGTCAATGATCAGCTACATTGTAAGTGATCAAGTGTCAGAAAAACAGTGTATAAACATTGCAAAACACAGATATAAATACAAAACACAGGTATAAACTTTGCAAAATATAAAATAGATCTATTTTATCATTCAAATCTGCTCGAAAGTGAATGGGTCTAATTCACGTTAGCACCTTCTACAATCAATTTCGCACCCATTACAAATCACTCCTACATATTAATCTCCTTACTAAAGCACCAGACACCAAACACATTACACCCCAAATAATCTTTATTTGGGGTCCGATTGACGCATATGACTAATGTTTTTTTTTTTTTGGGTATCCCATTCTTTAGTTAAATGTATGCATATATCTGTACATATACATATATATAGATATATATATACATAGATATATGTATGTATATATATCAATGTTCAAAGCACATTGTATAGACTTGGGTTTTGAAAAAAGAGCAGAAGAAATTAACCAAGGGTTTCATAATAATAATTCCTCACTGGTAGGAATACAGAAGTGCGTTTTGAGATAGATGCAGAATATCCCAGGCAAGGGTTTCATGAGATTAATTCATTAAGCACACAAATTTGGAAAAAACCATGCAAGGGTTTTGACAAAAACATATTTATTTTTAATGGGTTTGTCAATTTATGCCCAAAGTGACCTGGGTTTTTTATAGACATGTGTTCAAACCCACGAAATTCCTGATCATTTCTGGAGACAAAATCATGAGACAATCGACTTTACCAGGTCGTATTTAATAATTTAAGCACAAAAGAAAACCAAATTCACTTTTTTTTAGGGTATGTATGTATGTATGTATGCAGATACATACATACATATGTATGTATGAAGCTGCATACATACATACATACATACATATGTACATATGTACATATGTATGTATGAAGCTGCATACATACATACATACATACATAAATGCAATGTGGGAAAAGGAGTGTAAGAGGAATGATTTATTTCATAAACAAGTAGTAATAATTTTTCAATCATCGAATAAATCCTTCATGGGTCGTGAAAGATGCAGAAGAAAATGATTAACCAGTACCATTGTTTGCATTTTAAAAGGATAGGCAAAGGATAGACATATACATCAATTTTCTGAATGAACAAGAGACACATAATGTAAAATGACAAATATATGTATGGTAGCCTGCTGTATGTACAATGTATGTATGTATCTGCATATATATATATATGTATGAAGCTACATACATACATACATACATATACATATACATATACATGTGTGTGTGTGTGTGTGAAGCTGCATACATACATACATACATAACTACAATGTGGGAAAAGGAGTGTAAGAGGAATGATTTATTTCATAAACAAGCAGTAATAATTTTTCAATCATCGAATAAATCATTCATGGGTCGTGAAAGATGCAGAAGAAAATGATTAACCAGTACCATTGTTTGCATTTTAAAAGGATAGGCAATGTGGGAAAAAGGAGTGTAAGAGGAATGATTTATTTCATAAACAAGCAGTAATAATTTTTGAATCATCAAATAAATCCTTCATGGGCCGTGAAAGATGCAGAAGAAAATGATTAACCAGTACCATTGTTTGCATTTTAAAAGGATAGGCAAAGGATAGACATATACATCGATTTGCTGAATGAACAAGAGACACATAATGTAAAATGACAAATATATGTATGGTAGCCAGCTGTGTGTGCAATGGGAAGTAGAAAAATATAAACAAATGCTATGCTATTGTATTGGACAGCCAAATGAAACATATTTAAACAGACTAATAGACGTATATATGTGTTTGTCTATGTATATATATATATATACACACATATACATATTGAACCCTGATAAATGACCCCCCTGACAAATGACCAAAAATAAACAAGAGACATATAAGAAAAAATAAATAACAACTATAAACCCTGATATAAACACTGAAGTAAATGACAAATGAGGAAAAACAGACAAATATAAATATAGGTACCATAGTCTGCATTTTCAATGGATAGGCAAAGGAAACACACATATACATCAATTTGCTGAATGAACAAGAGACACGTAATGTAAAATGACAAATATATGTATGCTAGCCTACTGTATGTGCAATGGAAAGTAGAAATTTCTTTACAAATGGTAGAATGTATAAAGTAAGAAGACACTACATAAATGAAAATAACTGTAACTACATACTCTGCATTTTCAATGGATAGGAAAAGGAAACACACATATACATCGATTTGCTGAATGAACAAGAGACACGTAATGTAAAATGACAAATATATGTATGCTAGCCTACTGTATGTGCAATGGAAAGTAGAAATTTCTTTACAAATGGTAGAATGTATAAAGTAAGAAGACACTGCATAAATGAAAATAAATATAAGTACATACCTGAGACTTTGGATATAAGAGGAATGTGTAGAGGAATGTGCAGAAAATCTTTGTCGTTGCTTTCAACTTTGCTGGGAGTAACATGCAATTGTGAATGTTGCTGGCTACTTTCCCCCTCTTATTTAGGAATTCGAATCTGACAATTGAATGCATTGAAATTGGTGGTTGTGTTTGAATTTTGAATTTGTTAGAGCATTTGAATTTGAAGCTGCAAGTTACGTAAGTTTTTAAAGATGATATGCATTCAATTTGGTGGTTGTGTTTGAATTTTGAATTTGGTAGAGCATTTGAATTTGAAGCTGCAAGTTACGTAGGTTTTTAAAAGATGATATGACTGAGTTGTGCATTACATTTGGATTTGATGTTTAATTGGGGAGCCTTACACCTATATTTAATTGTGCAGGTACCTATAGGAAATGAAATAAGTACATATAGCTGACATGGAGTGTATGAAAGACTGTGCAAAGGAGTTTGTGATTATGTCATCTAAAGCACCAGTAGCTGTGCATGTATACTTGTAAATATAAAATGTAGTGAGGGACAAACATTTGCAAGTGGGGGTAATTGTAAAAAGTAAATGATTTAAATAAAATTGTAAATGGGCCTTTTTATGTGCAAGTGGAGTTCTTTTATAAATGCAAAGGCATGTTTAGTTGTGTACTTTGATTGGTGAGTGACTCATTCTGTTATGAGCAGCTATTGGTGTTGTTGTAATTTTCTATTGGTATTGTTGTAATTTTATATTTGTTAATAAAAAGTTTTTTTGTGGATCAGAGTTAATTTTTTTTTGGGGGGTGGAGTGAACCTGGAGGTGGCGGTTATTCAATGGGTGGTAGCTACTGGCTCTTCTCCCCTAGGTTACATTTTTAAAAAATCTGAACTAATTCCATACATTGTCTTTTTGGTACTTTGTGTCGCGTGTTCCTCAAACTGTCACCATCAACACCAATACCTAGGCCTTCACACATTCTTAGATCTCGAAGCTCAACTTGGACTTTGATATCATATTACAAAAACAACACACATAAAGTTAACCAAGCTTGCATAAAAATTTATTAAGAAATAAGGAGCAAAAGCATTCTTATGTAGGATTACAAACATCTTATCCACTAAGGATAAGACTAACACCTCAAGGATAAGATTGACAACTCATAGGATAAGATTGAAAAATCATAAAGCAAAAAGGTAAAATCTAAAGTCAACATGACTTTGTTAAAGAAGAATCCTAAAAATTATCCCAAAAGCTAATTGACCATTACAATATAAAACATTAATTTAATATCAAGTTCCACCAAACAGATCTAAAATTATAAACTTTATTAAATTACCTTTATCATATGCATTGCAACCTTTAATGAAGCTTATAACTATTTCCTAAGCTTTTCATAAGCTTTTAAACACACTAGAGACAAAGGGGGAGATAGGTTCAGAATTACCAAATAAAATGTCGTGTGGGTGTAAACCTTTACACTACTTAGCATTCTTGGGGACAACCAACTAAATGGTATTTCTAAAAGCACTTTCTGAGGTTCCTCACCAGTAAATGACTTGATTATTCATTTAGGTTCAAGAGTAATTCCTTGAACCTTCAAATCTTTTAGCCCAAGACCTCCTTTCTTTCTATCCAAACAACACCAATTCAAGTTCACTGCTACTCTTTTCTTATTACCTTTCCCATTAGACCAAAGGTAATTCCTTGTAGATATATGAATGTCATTAATTTGGTAGCTAATAAAGAACCAAAAAAAAGCATGGTAAATGTTATAAAAGGACAATATTTTTTGACATATTTGGAACCTACCAACCAAGGACAATTATTTCTTATTCCACTTAGAAAGATTTTTACCAATTTTATCACGAATCTAGTCCCACATCTCTTTCACAGATGTGTTAACAAAAAAGGGAATACCAAGATACCTTACCTACTTGTTAGGTCCTCCCCATTGTAACCCTTGTTTACCAAACCATTTAGGTGGAGAATCCTACCAAATAAGTATAGTAGATTTTCTCTTAGATATTTTTCCTCCAAAATCTTTACAAAAACTATTCAAATCACTCAACATTTTGTTTAAATTTTCTTTTCACACATCCACAAAAATTGTTGTGTCATCAACAAATTGAATATTCAACAAGTCATCATTGCTATGCAAATATTAACCTTTTACTTTTTCTCCATTAAATACTTGGTTCTAAGGAGAAAGTGAAGGGCATCAAAAGCAATTACAAAAATTACAAGAGCCAAAGGACAACCCTACCTAATAGATCTTTGCAAAGAAAAAGGATCAAATAAATTACAATTTACTTCAATTTGGGCACTGGCATCCTTGAATAGCACTTTGGCCATTTCCAAAAATTTAGGGGAAAACCCAAAACTTCCAAATTCATAACAATAAAAAACTATTCAACCTCTCATACACTTTCTAAAAGTCACGGAGAAGCATGCAAGCATTTTGATCACTGACATTAGCCCAATTCATAGCCTCCCAGCTAGTTATCAAATTTTCCAATATGCATTTGCCTTTAATAAATCCTGTTTGAGTTGAATTAATAAAGTTAGGAAGAATATTAGTAAGTCTAAAGGCTAGTACCTTAGCCAATATCTTGTATGACACACTAAGGAGTGTGATAGGCCTCCAGTTTCTCATTTGAATTTTGTCACCATCTTTTGCTAATAGTTTAATAATACCTTTATTAATCTCACTCCCCAATGATCCTTTCCTGATAGCTTCCTTATAAACCAACAGTAGGTCATCAAAAGTCCAATCAATATTTTTCTTGTAAATTCAGCGAGTAATCTATCACTACCAGGATATTTTTCATTCATGAAGAATTTAATAGAATTACAAATCTCTTCTTTACTAATATCTTTTACCAAAAAGTTGACATCCCACCCTTTGATTTTCTTTGGAATTATTTACCTACAAAATTCTTGAGCTTCCCCACATTCAACATTCTTATCACTAGATATGAATAGATCTTGATAATAATTTTTGAATTCCTCCTTAATAATACAAAAGTCCAATCAATATTTTTCTTGTAAAATTAAGCAAGTAATCTATCACTACCAGGATATTTGTCATTCATGAAGAACTTAATAGCATTACAAATCTCTTCTTTACTAATATCTTTTACCAAAAAGTTGACATCCCACCCTTTGATTTTCTTTGGAATTATTTTCCTATAGAATTCTTGATCTTTCTTGCATTCAACATTCTTATCACTAGATATGAATAGATCTTGATAATAATTTTTGAATTCCTCCTTAATAATACTCAAATCCTTGATTTAAATATTGTTGGAATTGATTGTCAATGATGCCAAAAGAGTGTGAGAGATTGTTAGAATATTTTCATTGATGTCAAAGGTGAGAAGAGCACTTTGTCAATAGAAGAAATCGTATGATGGAAAAAGGCTAAAGGCCACTAATCGATGCTCAAAGACCAAGTAAAATTATATTGAGAAGAGATGATAAAAGATGAAGTGTGTGAGAGGAGCAACAAAAGATATATTAATAATGAAATGAATCATATAGCAATGATGAAGTAAATCAAATTCAATAAAGGACCGAATTAAATATCAATAAGGGAATGAATAGAAGATGTCTTATGAAGTGCTTCTTACATGATAAAGAAATTAATTAATTAAATAAAGATTAGTTTTAACCAAAAGTCACAAGGGTATGGTGAAGGGTTGTCTCATGATGAGACAAGATATATAAGAGAAGTCATTCCATGAGATGTTATGTGTGGGAAATTTTTATCATTCAAGAGCTAGTGAGGAATAAAAAAAGGAAGGTTTTATCATTCAAAGAGAGAACTATGTGGAGGATAAAAATATATATTATTATGGATATGTGTTAAAAGGCGGCAATTAGTATTAACAAAAAAACATTCTTTTAAAGAGTTATCTCTTTTCAAAGAGATGCAACTCTTCATTGAGATGTAAATATATAAATAGATGTGTGTGAAATAGAAAGGAAGATCTATTAGTCAAGAGATAAGTGTGTGGAGGATAAAAATATATATTATTGTGAATATGTGTGAAAAGACAACGATCAAGTTTGAAAAGGAAGAAATTATTATTTAAGAAGAGTCATGACTATTTGAAGGGTCATTATCTTTGAAAGGATGTATCTCTTCATAGAACTATGAAGATATAAAAGGTAATAAGAAATATGTGAGAAGTGTGGAATAAATATAATATCATACAAGCAGATTTGTGAAGAAGGGAAGTGTGTGAGACACAAAGATATATCATTCAAGAACAAGAAGATTTAAGAAGAACAATATATGCAAATTTGTGTATGAATATTTAAGAAGAGAATATATGCATATTTATGTGTGAAGATTTTGAGGAGAGAATATAAAAGAGATCATTAAAGGCTATTTTTAAAGAAGAGTTATTCTCAAGAAGACAAGATTCTATTGAAGAGGTTGCCTCATATTGGAGAGGTCAATGCCCCATATTGATGAGACGAGATTGGTGCCTCATATCAAAGAGATTGGTGTCTCTTACTGAGTTGGTGCTCAGTTGTGGGGATTGGTGTCTCCAGTGGGTTGGTGCCTACAAATTCTACAAGTGGGGATTGGTGTCTCCAATGGGTTGGTGCTCACAAATTGTATAAGAGGGGATTGTTGTCTCTTGTAGGTTGGTGCCTACAAAGATTGTAAAAGAGATTATATAAAAAGCAATATCTTGTCGTGGTTTTCTCCCATAAGTGTTTCCATGTAAATTGTGTGTTCTTCTTGTGTTGCATGTAATTGTTGGATCTTTTGTGAATGATATTGTGCAATTGACATTATTGTGGTTGTTAGTTTAAAAAATGAAGAATTGTCTTATACTGATTAACTCCCCCATCCCCCCTCTCAGTATAAGTGTGTGCTCATCAAATATTATTAACCCAAATTGATCCAAGTGCCTCTTTGTTGTATTTTATTTTGATAAAATTAAAGAAAATTCAAGATCTTGGATCCCCAACTTTGAGCCAATTCATCTTAGATATGATTTTCAACCCCTGAATTTTCTTTTCCTGCACACATCTTAGATTTTGTTTAATGGTAGCCATTGGGTCTAATAGATTCTCATTATTAGGATTATTTTGAAAATCATCAATAGAGGAAAGATCCTCATTCAACTTATTTTCAACTCTTGTATTATCTAGAGCCATCTTCTTACCAAT
This sequence comes from Sequoia sempervirens, assembly GCA_007258455.2. Classification (NCBI taxonomy): domain Eukaryota; kingdom Viridiplantae; phylum Streptophyta; class Pinopsida; order Cupressales; family Cupressaceae; genus Sequoia; species Sequoia sempervirens. Next base: position 5,142 of record VDFB02003345.1, on the reverse strand, counting down.
AGTTTGCAAAAGAATTTTCTAGCTATGAAATTTTTTTATTCCATTTTTCAATATGAGATAACCCACTGAACATCTTCCTATTGATCTCCCTTAGTGTAAAAATGCCATTATTGCATTTTCATTTTTAAGAAGTCCTATATTAAGCTTAAAATAATTAGTCCTTCTCAACATATTAGAACGTCTATTATCAAGAACTCTAATATTAGCTTCAATGGGATGATGGTCGAAGATAGTGCAAGGGCGAACTTTCACACTATTATAATTATTAAATGGATCAAATATGAACTATTCATTGTGGGCATAAAATTTATCCAACCTAAAATAAGTTATTTTCCCTTCCTTATGGCAATTACACCAAGTAAACCAAATTCTCTTACTATTGTTCTTCCCATTATCAAGAGGATAAAAAAGCTTCATGCTTCTTTCCATTTTATTCCAAAAAAAATGCTCATTACCCTTCCAAGACATATCATTGCCACCACATTTGTCCTCTTTCAATGTAGTCATATTAAAGTCACCTCCCACAATCCAAGGAATTTTAGGGAGATTATTCAACCACTTCCATAATTCAACTCTATATCTATACTCATTAGCAACATAGATTGAGAAAACTCCAAATTTCATATTCTTGTTTTTAATTATGACCCATACAGTTCTACTACAATGAGAGCAACCAAAATATTTGATATAATTGGCCCATTTATTACTAACTAGGATTACAAAGCCTCCTCTTCCTTTATCATGGTTACTATTAAACTGTAGAGTATCTTCCCATATAAATTTCAAGTTTGTCTCTAACTGAAAATTGATAGCCTTGACTTCTTGAAGGAATAAAAAATTTGAAGAGTTGATCATACAACAAAAATTTCTAATAATATATTTCCTGTCAAGGGATTCCAATCCCCTAACATTCTAGCTAATGATTTTTAGCTTCATTAGAAGGATTAGGAATTTTCTAATTTCTATACCATCTTTCAAAACACTTTGGAATCTTTTCTTCCTTTCCCTTTTTCTTTTCTATAAGGCCACTTTCATCTCTACTCAATTATTTTCTTTTTTCCTCCTCTTTCTTGAATTCTTTTTCTCAACATCCAAACGTCCATCCTCATCACTAAGGAAAAGAGGATTATCCACAACATTGTTTCCATTATTGTACTTTCCAAATTGTTTTCATTTGGAATCTTCTTATCACCCCTCTATGACTCTAGTGGAAAAGAACTATCAGTATCATTTTGTAAAGAAGGTTCTTGCCCGTTTTCCTTTTATTAGTCATAAATCTTTCTTTTATTCTATCTAAAACAAGTTCTTGGGCATTTTTCATATGGTTTTAATAGCCAATAGGGTTGTAATTTCCATATTAATAGTTGTGGTGTGGGAAAAGGGAGCTAGGGTCTAAATCACACCTTTCCACTTACATCACATTAGGAGGACACAAAATTGATCATATAAGACCACTTGGCTACTTTCCTCAAGGAAGAGCTAGAATAGTTGACTAAGGCTTTGGTCCTCTTTTTGATGGGGGAGTTGATTTTATTTCTTAGGAACTAAATTGATTTGATTTTGTAAATGTAAAACTAGGTCAACTATGCAATTACAAAAAACTGATGTGAATACAGAAAAGTACAGGACTACTGCACATAAATTGATGACAAAAAAGCAGAGTAGAGATACAGAGGAACCTAACATTCAAAATCTAGGTTGAACTTGACTGGTCAGGGGAAAATTTTCCCTTCACTAAGAAATTAAGATTTCTAGAATCTCTAAATAGGTATCAGTAGGTTACAATTTTTAGGTGTTCCCCTGCCAGACTTAGCTTCATAACTTCTTTTGTTGATGAATAATTCTTCTTGCCCTAATTTGATGAATGAATATGCTTGAATGCTTGATCTTGATGTTGAGTCTTCAATCTTCTCCAAATCCACTTCAAATCTACCACCTACAAACATAAAAGGAGAGAAAGGGTTGCACTGTATAGGGGCTTGCCTAAGTCAAACACCATTTTGGTGTTTCCAACACCACAACAACCATGATGATGTTGGGTAAAGAGTGCTTACCCTCAATTGGTAAGAGACAAATGGATAAAACAAATGATAAATCACAAGTGTTGCAACTTACCACTTAGATCTGATTTCCTTGATGGACTAAAGTCATGGTACTCATCTCATGCAAGGAGGAATTGATACTTGATTGAAGGTCTTGCAAGTGTTAGTACTCACAAAACAATGAACATGAAACATAAAACAAGCTTACTTATGAACTTGATGATGCATTTCTAATGTAAATATTGATTGATGAAAATGCTATTAATTTTACTCTTGATTGCTCTTTTAGGATGCTCAATTGATCAAAATTTCATTAGGTTGCCTTCTTCTAGTTTTCAAATGGTGAAAAAGACTTATATTTATATACATTTCTTCGTTTCCCGCAAAATTAATTATGAAAAACTGACAAATGAATTTGAATTTACAAACATAAAAATGCCGACAATAAAATATTAAAAATTGGGCCAAAATAGGTTGGTCAAGGGCGAATTCACACTAGACCAAACCTATTTTGAAATTTGAGTTGTTAAATAAATAATTATTTTAATTCCTAATTTTATTCTAATTTTCCCAAAACAACAATAGAAAGAGAAAATAATTAGCACAATTAGGACCAAGCACATAAGGGGGAGCTAGACATAGTGTAAACTTGTCAAGGTTGACAATTTATTATGCTACAATAGTCTCTAAATTATTTAACTCCAAATTAGCAGACTCACCTTATCACAATTCTTTTCTACATCAACATCTTTAGAATTACAAGTATCTCTATTTTCTTCATTAGAGTCAGTATATATCTTAGGCTCTTTATATTTTTCTCTAAATTCAGGACTAAAATTACTATTAATCTTTTAATCGTGGGATAGTCTTTTTTTTCTGCCCTTCACATTTACAAAGAAAACAAGCATTAAGATGACCCAAAACTTCTAATTTTCAATTCACAATATAGCTACTCATATTTTAATGCCCCCCCTAGGGTCAATTTGAGGAGAAACGAGTGAATCCGATGGAACGAGATCTCACACGATGAATAACTCATTCCCTCAAGGCTATTCCATAGTGGGGAGCCTTAACCACCCACCCAGGTGAGAGGAAGATAAAGCGGGGGACCTGCGAGAATTGAGAGCCTTGATGAATGAAGCACTCAATTGAGTGTTTGGGACAAATCATCTCGTTCGTTCACCAAATCCCTCCCTTACCTATTCGAGTTCTTTATGGCTGGGTTTCAAAGGAAAAGTGGCAAAAGTTGTCTCAACTATGGGTTGAACAGAATTTGTTCTCATATCTCACTACCAGAAGATGGAAGGCAATTGATTGAATCCCAACGCCCCTTAGAATGGTAGGGTAATTTCCACCTATAATTTCTTCTCAAAAATCAATTATGGTTAGCAATGAAACTAGGATCCTTGCATCCATGTGAGGCAATGTTGTCTTGGTTTTCTCTATTTTCAACACTTTACCAATAGGATATAACAACTAGGGGATAAACACCCAAAATTGAGGTGGGAGGTTTTCTAACATCACCCTCTTAGGAATAGTGCAAGCTAAAATTTCTTCATTAACAATTCCTAGAGACCAAGACACAATTTAAAGATAGATTTTTCAACATTCTAATATTCCTTATTCAATACTCTTTTTCCATAGTATGATTCTTTAAAAAACCACAAATAAACCTTTTTAAATCATTTTGCAAAAAAAACATACAACCCTAACTTCTTCCCCAATATTCAACAACCATTTTTAAAAAAAAATCCACAATGGAATATTTTTAGTATCCATCGTAGCACAAAAATATAAGAAAAAGAAAAAACCCAACCCTACATTTTTCAATCTATTCTCTTTGTTGTACCCAAAATTAATTTTTTCGCTTCATTAAGGCATTTTGGAAAATTGGTCAAAATCTTGTAAAATTGTCGTCAAAAATCAAAAAGGACAAATTTTCTAAAACTAACAATATTTCTATTTTTAGAAATTTTTGAAAACCAACGAAGCATAAGGGTTTTTCTAGGTTTATTGTCAAAAGGATGCTCGCAAAATTTTGGAGAATTTTGAAGTTTTACATGTCAGGCCCTATTCTTAGAAAAAAACCCTAAAATTTGAATCTTCGTAGAAATAGCTCAAATTGATTTTGATTGGTTGATTTTATGTCACTATCACACTAGTCAAGATAGAATTGTCAAAAAGTCCATTTTTCTTTGGTGGGTCTATTTCACTTTTTTAGAAGAAAAGTTAGGACCTTCAAGGTTATCAATGGAGGATGGCCAGCTGCCAGGTATTAGAATCAAAGTCTCAAACACTGCACAGAACAATCTACAACAAAAGATGCTCGAAAAATGGTGAATGAAGGAGGGGAATCTAAAAATACTGAAAATCTTCAAAAAAATTCTAACACTAGAAAAGAAAAGCACCTTATTTCAAGGGAGGTGGCTGACAGTCAATGCCTTGTCATTTTTCTCACTTCGGTTGATCGTGCATGTACAATGATGAATGCAATCATGTTAGCAATAGCAACAATCAACACACTCTACGAACATGCAAAACGACTAGCGAGGAAAGTGAAAATCATCAGAAAATGGTTGTTTAGAGCAGAAAAGCACCCCTGTTGGCCAAGGGTGCCCAAGATTTCAAGGGTTAGAAACACTTTTTAGGGTTTGTAGCTTCAAATGAGTTCTTTCTAGATTTTAGCAAGCTTTCCAATGAGTCTAGCATCTAGTTCACGGGATCTATAAAATGTCCAGAAATGAAGATCAAACAAAAATTTAAGAAACTCAAAGGAAATTCAAGAAACTCAAAATTTGACTCATGAAAAAAAGTGCCCTTGCTAGCCAGGGGTGCCCAACATTTTGAGCCATCAAATGCAATTTTTTAGGTTTCATGACTTCCAAGAGGTCCTTCTCAAATTTGATCAGGCTCTCCTACGAATCCATCAACAAGTTCTCAAGATTAATCAAATGACTAGAATTGTGGATCAAACTAAGGTGTTTTGTCAAAGGGAGAAATTAAAAATTATAAAAAACATCAAAATTTTCTATCTTTGGCACACATTGGTGCCCCAATCATCCAAGAGTGCCAATGGTTTTGAGCCCTCAGAACTAGCTTT
>VDFB02003344.1:0-13910 GCA_007258455.2 Sequoia sempervirens | reverse complement strand
TTAATTTATTTATTATTAACTAATCTATGTTAAGCACTAATTCCTAATGGTACAAACACCCTATAAGTTGTAGAAATTCATTCATATAGAATTTTTATTTTAGATTGAGAGCAGGTGAACACTTACACTCCCCTTCTTAAAAAATCAAGGTTTTATTTGTCTGGAAAACGTGGTTAACTTTGTCATTTTGGTGGTTGATTGCTCATATGGCTCCTTCTATACCTATTATTTTGAGAGTATCTAAAAATATATTAATTGTTATGAATTATTTAAAATATATTAAAAATAAAACTTTGATTATAAAAAATAAATATATTAAAATTTAATATTTAATAGTTTAATTATTAAACTATTTTAAATTATAAATTTTCAAAACTATGATTTCATAGATAATTTAATATTTAATAAATACTATAAAGTAAACTTTAAATATATTATATAATATAACAATTAATAATACTATATTAATTATTAAACTATCTAAATATTGTTACTTTCACAATATTAACAAATATTATTAAACGTTTTCAATATTAATCCATTTCGTTTGTGGGCAACTCGCCTGGGGTAGGGTTTGAAAAGTTTGACAATTGGCAATAATCGACATCTATAGAGGGAGTTGGACCAAGTGATGTGGATCAAATGAGTAAACACAATTTTTTTTTGCAAGGCGCAAACCCTACGTGATTTTGTGACAATTCGTCAAATATTTCAGCTTTAAAAATATTAGTGTCTAGCATTTTTCAGCATTCATATTCAATTTGGGTGAGTTTCTGCGGATTTTTGGGAAAAAACTGCGGATTTTGATGAGTTTTCAGGAAAAAATCGCCGCAATTTTTAACAAAGAACCAAAGTTGAGTTTTTCCGCGAGTTTCGCCACTGGTTTAGGCACGTGAGTACTCGCGATTCTTATGAGTAATCGTTGGGTTTTTCAACCTTGGTCCCAAGTATAAATGACCTGTTTTATTGCTTTCAATGTTTTCTTTGATGGCTATTGAACAATTCAAAGGATCATCTTTTGAGGTATGATGCTATAGTAAGGATTTCATGTTCTAGAATTTTACATGATTGGTATGCTTTCGTTGAGAGGCACACTTCATAAGTTAAACAAGTCTTGGTTTGAAAATCCTATAGATTATTTTCTTTGCTAGATGATGAGTTTGGGTGCTCTTGACTTATTTTTTTGCATGGTCTTCCATACCCCTTCAAATATTTTACATTACTCTATCCTTTTTGATTGAATTTGGATATTATTTGCATGGTTTTGGTGTTTTATTTGTAACTTCACAATATTGCTTAATTTTTGAATTATATATTAACATTGTTTCTCAATGTTTCTAGGATGGGGGTATGGGGGCACATGTTCCTTGGAAACATAATAATATTCTAATCTTTTTGAATGGATAGGGGGTAGGATATTTTATGTATACATAGATTATCATTTGTGCAATTAAATTGCTAAACATCATTAAACATTACAAATAGATTCAATTCAAATAAAAATAACATCTATGACATTTAATGAACATTCAACATTCAGCATCCAAAATTGTAAATTCAAAATTGAGTGAAATACGAAATTGTTCATGAACCACTTTTTTATTTTTCTAAACAAAATGTTTTCTCTCTTTTTCCTTTTTAGAAATAAAGGTTGACATAGGGAATGTTAGGACACCTGCGGTATGCCCCTAGTAGGTGAGGTACGTCGAACAATAGTGTGGGGGAATTTGGACAACCCCAAACAAATCTCCTTACCTGAAAATAGGAAACATCACAAGGATAGCAAAATAACTTTGGAATATCCTTGAGATGCAAGGAAATGGTCAGAAAAATAAAGTATGCATGGTGGATGCAGGGAAGAGGTGGGGTTTGTCCTTTTAGTCTCTCTATGTCCCAAAATTTCCACAACCTTTGGGATGGCCCTTGGGGGAAATGAAATTCGTTTAGGGCTGGTGTTGCACAGGTCAGTCTTGTAGGGTGTAGTTAATGTAGTCGAAATTGCCAATTTATCAAGGTTAGAGAAAATGCTCAATTTTAGATTTGTTAAATCATCAATTTTGTTCTAGATGCAATAGCGATATCATAACAAAGTTACAAATGAGTTGTGGTCATGCCACTGATATTTTTTTGGCCCAATTTTAGCTTTCCTGCTGTTTTTGGCCTATGGCTTTCCTTTAGTGTTTGAAAATGCTTTAAACTGCTTTCTAGGTTCTACAACATGTATTTGCAATTTTAATGTTTGCATTGCTGTTCCTAGAGCTCTTTGTATGGCTATAGTTTGATTTCTTCTTTTCTGTTTTATCATTTTTTTATACTCGGAAGTTGTGAATTATAAGTTAGTAATGTTCATTGTTATTCTTATGCATGAAATGTTTTATTTTTGGTGTGACATTGTCACTACATACTTCTTGAAGCAACTATGTTTAAATGCAAGTATCAGTGAATTTTGGTTCTCAACATGCAGAAATATAGATGAAAATTACATAAAATAGAAGCCAAGTTGATTATTTTCTAGATTTGGAAATATCTATTATTTCATGATTTTTGTATATTTGATATCACAAGAGAGAAAATGCTGAGTTATTTTTATTTCATTTATGGGTTCTTTAATTGATTTTTTTAGAACATGGTTCATTTAGGGTGATGCAGGGATGAAGGGTTCTTTTGCTACATGCTTAGCTGGGTCTTCTGATTTGTATCAGGTATTTCATTTTCTTATGTTAATAGTAAAAGATTTGTTGAGTTTATCTTCAATTGTGGAACTTTAGTCATAAAAGATGATTAAAAGGTCTACAAAGAAATATATCCTTTCTATTCATTGAATTTGTAAGAGATTATTTTTATTATAAAGGACAATAATTAGACAGGTCACAAGGAGGTAAATTAAATCTTGGAAAGCTTGATTGTAGAAGTCCTATTTTATAGTTGAGTTGCTTGTGATCTGCCTCTTGTTCTTTTGAAGGCCACTCTTTCTCCTCTTTGGACCGATCTTCCTCTTTTTCATTTTATTTTAAAAATTGATGATCTATTAGAGAAAAGAAAACAGGCTGTACAATATAGATGTGTAAGGGAGACCACATCAGCCCTTTAACCAGGCAAATACACAGTCAATATGCCAACAAATCCACAAAAGGGTTCAACAGACAACTGTATATTAGTGTAATGTGTTCAGTTCAACACCTTATAAAGAAAGGGACATGATATAGCTCAATTATCGACCAATATGTTAAGGTTCTTATCATAGTCAAAAAGCATATAATATCTCCATCCATGATATTACTCCCAACAACGTTTCTGGCTGCTTTCTTTGTACATGTCACATTCAAAGGTGTCAATAGGTGGAGAGAAAGTCTTCTTACTGTCACTGTTATCAAAATTCTGATTTTTGACTTCAAGATTCACATCATCTTCATTTGTGCAGAAATTTCATCAAGAATCTTATCTTAATTATGAACTTTGCAATATTATTTTGGAATTACATGAATTCTTTAATAAACATCTCATCTGGTTTTCTCATATCACGAGGCCAAAATTAAGCAAATTTGATATATGATTTGTACACCATTATTGAGCCTTCTTAAACAATTTTCATGGATCTTTCTTTTTTGATCTCTAGAATCATTGTGAATTATGAAACAATGTCATAATATGCAAGTCTACCAAAAGACTCCATAAGGTGCCTATAGACGGCCTTGTTAATAAATAATAATGTTATGGTCGGCCGCACTAGTAGTATAAAATAAAATAGAATAATACTCTGAACAAATTAATGTAATCGACAATTAGTCCGATGGTTGATTAGTTAGGAAGCGTTACCGACGGTTGGTATTTCAACCAACCTTTGCTAGCTATTTATGCACTTAGTTCTTTTGTAGTCGGACACATTCTACTATTGTCATATAATTATTGCCATATGTAATGAAGGAATGAGACAATCTCTTTTGTGCAATATGTGTTCTAAGTTGCTATATGTATATGTTCTGTGAATTTCCGTTTACTCTTGTATAATAGAAGAGAACCCTAGTGAGTAAACAGTGCCTCCTTTTGGCTTGAAAAACATCTTCGTTTCTCCTTTTTCAAATAAACCTTAAAATTTTAGGAGAAAGGGAAAGCGAAAAGAAATTAAGATTTATATTCAAGTCATTAACAAAACCAAATAAGATCTCATGCCAAGAAAAGGTCTTTCTAATATTTCACCCAATATTATGAAATATCCCCCAACAATTTTTTCCAATTTTGAACCACAACACTTCACCTGTTAGCGTTAGCAAAACCAAATAACCAGCTGAAAGGAACCCTTTCACTTTCTGATCAACCTAGATCCCAGTGTGGACAAGGTGATAGCATACAGTAGAAAGGGGATCGTTAGCATACAAATCTAAAATTGCTGGAAAAGTACAATGCATATGCAACTCAACCACTTATTCAGTAGGAGTATTTTGACGGCTCAATCGATCAGCATGATGAAGAATCACAAAGTATTGAAAGTAAAGTATTGGGCGGCTTGCCGACCCCTTCTGCTTGTTTAGCGGGCAGTACAGAAAGGAAATGCTGAAAGTAAATGGACGGCGAGGCCTGTCCCTCCCACTAAAAGTGGGAATTGCAAAGTAAAGAGCAAAAATATAAAGTGACTGAATCAGTACTACTGATTTCAGCCTTACAATGAGTATAATCTGTAAGTTACAAAGAGATATAGCTGTCCAATCCACTGCAAAATGATATTAGATGATTCTCCAAAGTTCTCAAACTTATTAAATATGAAAAAAAAGCTAAAATCAGAACTTCTAACAATCTGATATGAAAAACCAGCATACAGAAAACTCAAACCAACAAGCATGAATGTAATGTCCCTTCCTTAGGCGTTCAGATCTAATGCAAAGGTTGACCTATTACGAGGGTTCTCGTAGGTCAGCAGTATGGATAGGGGATCCATTTCGAGGTTGTGGAACCTTGCCGAGAGCTGTTCAAGCCTTTCAAAGTCGAGTTCAGTTGATTAAGCCAGTGATAAATTGGAAATAATAAAGTTGGCTTTAATGGAATAGTGAAAGGTGAATAGTAACAGCAAATTAGAAAGTGAATAGTGAAAAGTGCACCCCCATCCTAGAACTTAAGTTGTTTTAAAAATGGGGCCAAGTTCACAATGTAAAATTAGACTCTCAATGTTATTTTATGAATTTTTAGGCCAAATGGTAACCCCAAAAAGGGTTGACCCCTCTTGGAGAAGATAAAAAGGCATTTTTGTCTATTTTGGATTCATTCTTATGACTTCAATTTGAGAGCAGCAACAAACTTGAGGGTTTGAAGAGCTTGGAGCTTCTAGGAACGCAAACTTCTAGGAGAATTTGGAGATTTGGACGAAAACCCATTTCTCCTGGTGATAGGATTCAACATTATCCAGCTTCAATGTGGAGTTGGCAACATTATTTGGGGTTATAATTGCAGATCATTCCTTTTAGAGGACATTTCTACCATCTTTCAGCAGTTGCACATGGAGTCGCACCTTTGTTTGGCATTTGGGCTTCAAACCCTAAGTGCTAGGTGAGGTTTTTGAAGTTTTGGAGCTGAGAAGTCTCATACAGCAGTGGCACAACTCCTCTCACACTTGGAAACAAAGTGGGTAGTCATTTGTAGAGCTAGGAGAGTTCAAATTTGCTGTAACAGGGTTATATCAGACCTGAAATTTCAGTTGCAACCTTGTAAAAAGTCATTTCTTGGTCTTTGGATGAATGGGTATGTTGCAGTTGGCCCATATCTATGTAATTTTAGTCTTTTAATTAATAGAATCATTGCATGCTTGGTTATTTTTCCTTTATCAGCATTGTACACGTCATGCATTTCACATAAAACTCAGAAAACACAAAAAAATCAGAAAAAAGAAACACAAAACACAAACAAACAAAACCTATTCTATACGCTGGTCAAAGACTCCAAGAAAAACCAAAATCAGAAAATTTAGCTCAGATTGAGGAAGGAATCTTTCAGTGAATCACACCAAAATGCTCATAACTTGATGAAGACTCCTCCGAATGACATGAAAATGAGTGCAAATGAAGCCAAGGAGGTAGGCGCCCAAGTCTAGAACATGAAATAGTAGCAAATACCCTCCATTGTTTTATGCATGCATTCCAAGGCACTTACAGGAAAGGTACAACCATCAAAGAGGGGCAAGCAAAAAGATAAATTCAAAAAATCCACTAAAAAATCTATAACTTTGCAATATGAGGCGCCCAAGATAGAAAAACGCATGGGGTCAATACCCAGAACCATCAAAAATTTGCCAAGTGAGGTACAAGCAAAAACGTGCTACAGCTAGCACCGAACCAGCAACATAGAAAATTGATAAACACACCAAAAACTTCAGAAAACATCAATAATCAACAACTCCATTACACTCTGTTTGTTCTTCAGTGTAAAGAGCAGTCTATACCTTAGCTAGGTGCTATCTTTCAAGCAAGAAACGAAGTTTGCTAGGAAGTGTGCATTTCTCGAAGCGAGTAACCATTTCGGTAGCACTTCGTTGTATTTTCTTCATGGATACCAACAATGAAGCCCATCACTCTTATTTATAATCTTCTCCACAATTTCAAACTAATTTTCCCTCCAATTAGGGCGTTGAACTGAAATCCAAATTCATCACTTCTTAATTTCATTTGAGTTTCATTAATCTCCATCACAAAGTCATCTAAGGAATTACAGGAAATGATACTTAATCAAAAGTAAATATTACATGAAATAGGCGTCCAAATTGCTTAAGTGAGAAACCTTATAAAAATTGCTTTTTAATAAAACCAACTTATCTCTCCATTTAGGCATCCTCCAAGCCTTAGTAATATTTCACTTTATTAAAAACATTTCACCAAAAGAAGCGCCCAACTCACAAGCAGTGACTTGACAAAAATAGCTCCAAGAGTGCGGGAGACCAAATTGCTCAAACTAACTTGCTTGAAATAGCCTTTGAACTGGCCTACTGAAACCCTGCTAAAAATAGCGCTTACAATAAATAGCATATTGCTAAAAATAGTGACTTCAAATACAATTTGAGCACAAATTGGGTAGCCGTCGCAAGTTACTAAAAATAGTAAGTTCGAAAAAAGTTGTTAGATGCATATGCATGTTATACCACTGCGAAGCTCTCTGAAAACCCAGAAAGAAACCAAAAACCAATCTGCAAAACTCCAACATGCAAATCGCTAAATCCTCAATAGAAACCTCTAAGCAGGTGGAAATCCTAATTCTGCCTTTGACTAACCTGCGACCATCCGGGAATAGGCTAATAGTCACTTGAAAGTTTTGTGCTAAAAATGTGGACATTACAGTCCACCCTTCCCAAAATCTCGTCCTCAAGCAATGCCACCACAACTCCCGAAAAGTTTAAATTGATCCATACCAAACCAAGTACAATCCTAGGGTTCCATGTCCGTCTCAAGAAGGACCCACCATGCCAATGTTGCACCACACTAATCACATAAGTGAAAACGTCGTGCCAAAACTGCACTAACCTCCCTTTTAACTCCAAATTGTTACCATCCATAATACTCAAACTGGAAAATCTTAAAGGACTGAAATCAATATCATGTAGCATCTCATGCCCAAAAAGCTCTGAGTCATCAATATCAACAATGCCATTGTCTATCACAATCCTAAGTAATAGGAAAGATAATCTACTCAATTCAAAATCAAACTCCTCAACATATCTCCATATGGTGTCTAACAGAGCCACAACTGCAAATGTGACATCTCCAAATCTTCTTGCAAAGAGGAAAGCATTCCTTTGCAAGAGCTCGACAAACTCATACTCATAACTCCACATGAATCGACTGTCTCCCCAAAATTATTTTGATACAACCATGAAGACTTATAAAATCTCTTACAGTTCCCACTCCAAGAGCCTCAAAATGATGAACCAAAGAATGTGGAAGTTCACTATCCCGAACCAATATTGTGAAGAAACTATCAAATTTTGCTTCACAAACCTCCATAAGTTGAACTCTGAGAGTAGGACAGGTTTGAAGAAACAAATAATCATTGCTGTTCAAAGTTGGGATCAGTGAAATACAATATGATTTCAGCGCTCTACATAAGGAAAAACATCAGCACCAATGGAATTCCCAAGTGTGCGCATGTGAGATGAGTATTGCATTACATGATAACACCTCAAAGGTGGATGGAAAACATACTAGGGAAATCTCCAACTGAAAACTACCACCTCTTTGACAAGAAGTGATGAACAAACTCTCCTGAACAAGAGTAACTCCCCATGTAAGGTGGTTGGTCTGCCTCCAATTAGCAAGCTCGAGTTTCAAAATCTTCCCTTGTCTTAGCCAAGGATCACTCCCAAGAGCAACCAACTGTTCATCTCTCCAATCCATTTGTTGATGAACAAATGGGACCATCAATTGGCTGGTAAAGAAGGGGACAACACCAAAAAATCTGATAAATTGATCCTTATCCCTCCAAAAGACCTTCTTTTCCATATGTAATAAACTCCATCAAGCCAAGTTGAGGATCCCAAGCATGGATACCCAACTGAAAATGATTTTCAACAGACTGAAAAGAAAACTCAACACATCCCCAAGTGCTAGTCAAAACCAAGTGCATACTCAAGAAATTGGTAGCTTCACTCATGAACCCTTGAAACCAATCCATGAAGGCATCTACAACAATGGAGCATGAAACCGTTGTTGTCTTTAAATCCAACTCCCAAAATAGACTAGTATGTGTTAAAGCATCACCCAACCAAAGGGATGGATTGTCAAATATGTAAACACCATGTTCTGGTCCATCTTTCTCCCTGACTTCATGAGTAACAAGTCTGAAATCTTCACTCTGTACTGCTGTAATGAAGTTACCAACAACTACCAAGACTTGTTTTATTAACACTTTGATGTCAAAGATGTTGAAATCATCTTGCTTCTGTAATGTCCTGTTGTGACCTTTTCACACATCTCCCCATTCCAAATGGGGACCCCCCCTAATTTTTGCTCCATCCTGGTCTTTTGGCTTTGGTCTTGTGTCTTTCTGTCTCTGTTCTGTCTTTCCTTTCTGATGATGTACCTTTCTTTTGACCTGGATTGGAATTAGGGTTAAGTCTGGAGAACATTTTGATGAATTAGGGTTTTCACCTTCAAGCTACTTTGGGGTCAAATTGAGTTGGCTAATTGAAATTTGAACTTAGCATCACTATTAGAAGGCTTCCAGCAGATCCCCACTAAAATTTCATTGAATTCTCATCATTTTCTATTTTTAGTAAGTACCAATTTAGGGCATTTTCTCAGCACTGTTCAAATTCTAACTGTTGCTCTGCACTTAGGACGCTTTAAGCTACTTGCTTGCAAATTTTGAGGTGAATTGAACAACTTGCTATTTTTAGCAATATGGGCTTCAAGAGCCATTTTTAGGGTTTGCATGTATGATTTTCTATTGCATGTCTCGATACTCTTTTTGGGATTTTCAAAATCTTCACGGTGATAGAACATGCAAATCGAGATGATGACTTTTAGCAATTCGGGCTTTGGAGGCTATTTTTAGGGTTTGCATGCAGGATTTTTCAGCGCATGTCAGGATATTCTTTATGGGTTTTTTGAGAGCTTCACAGTGATGTGACATGCAAGTAGAGTTGATTATTTTTCATAAACTTGCTATTTTTGGCCAGTGCTCGCATGTGGACCAATTTGCTAGGTTTTTCTGGGTTTTTTGAGATCTTTGGGGCAGTGTGACATGCAAACTCATCCGGCAAGCGGATGGTCACTTTTTTCGGACACTTACTATTTTTGGCAGGTTCACTGCGATAGCTACCCAACACTTCAGTATCACGAACGAAGCGACATGCAACAGAAACGAGGTCATTCAAGTGACATGCAAGACAGATTAGGGTTCCCAGCTTCGGGACTCAAAATGAGGGTTAAAACACCAGAATCTCCGAAAATTGAAGTATCCCATTGCAATGAACAACTCTCAAGGAATCCACTGGTAAAATTTGAAGGCAATCTGAACACTTACTATTTATAGTAAGTCACTCTAGAAACAGGGCTATAAATAGCAGGTCAGCGCGAGGCACCAGTGTGAGCAGGTCAAGCAAGTGACGAGGACCCCATGGAACAAATTCCAAGTCTAATAGAGTTGCAAAAGTTTGAAAATCAGACATTTACTATTTTTAGCAAGTCACTAAAAATGGCAGGTGCATGCAAACATCAGGTGTCAGCCGGCTGGTCTCGTCACGAAGGTCAAGCTGAGCAAAGATCAGGTCTTCAAAAGTGGGTAATCCTTGAAAATTGTGAAGACTTCAAATCTTTCTAAAAATAGCAAGCTAGGGTAGGCTGAGGGTGGCATGAAATTTCCCAACTCATGGAGAAACATAGGCTCAACACACTCAATCAGAAGCTCACACCATCAAATCTGCCTTGAGATGAAGAAAATGGACAAAAATTTGCTAAGTTTGGAAAAATGAAAGTTCAGGGGGTCAGATGCGGCTTAACTTGAGAGTTGATGAGTTGAAATATTCTAAGTTATTGAAACTTGAAGCTCCCCCTACCAAATGCACCCTTCAAGGTGGCATAGTTAGAAATTTTTCTAAGTATTCGAAAGTTGAAGCTCGTACCCTCACATGCGCCCATGAAGATCTTCAAAGTCATCAAAATGAAAGCATAGGGGTTGAAATGCGCCAAAGTGAAGAGGGAGGTTAAGAATTTTTCTAAGTACTTGAAAGTTGAAGTCAGACCCCTCAAATGTGCCTTGAGAAGCTTGAAGGGTTTGGAAATTGGCTGAGGCTGAACAAAATAAGAGTACAGGGGTCCAAATGCGCCCTAGCTTGGGATGGAAGCTAAGAATTTTTCTAACTGTTGGAGACTTAAACTTCACCCCCCTAAATGCGCCCAAAGGAGAAGCAGGTTGTTTGAAGACTTCCTAAGGCATCTAAATTGGAAGTTCACCCCTCTAAATGCGCCTCAGCTTGAAGGAGGAGGTGGAGAATTGTTTAAGTGTTGGAGATTGAGAGTTCAAAGAGGTAAATGCACCCAAGGACATGAGAAAGCATGGAAAATTTTCTAAGGCAAACAAATTGAAAGTGTAGGGGTGGAAATGTGCCCAAGGTGAAGAAGGTGAAGGTGAAAATTTTCTAAGTATGAAAAGTGGAAGTAGCCCCTGCTAAATGCGCCCCAAGGTGGAGTGAAGAGGATGAAAAACGTCTAAGTATTGGAAAATGAGAGTAAAGACCCCCAAATGCGCCCAAGCCTCAAGGTGAAGATAGGAATATTTTCTAAGTGTCACGAAATGGATGTAGAAGGGGTGAAATGCGCCCAAGTGCCAAGGGGTAGCTTGAAAATTTCTAAGGCAAGTTAAAATGAAAGTTCAAAGAGGTAAATGCGCCCAAGGTGAAGAGGGAGGTTAAGAATTTTGCTAAATCTGAGAAACTAGAAGAAGACTCTCCTTTATGCGCCCCACTTGAAGAATGAGGTAACAAATTGCCTAACGCATGGCAAAGTGAAAGCTCAGCTCCCTAAATGCGCCTTAGCTTGAAAGAGGAGATAGAGAATTGTTTAAGTATTCAAAAATGGAAGTAGCATATGTCAGATGCGCCCTTGAGGATATAGATGACTTTAAAATTTTCTAAGTGTGAAGGAAATGAAAGTAGGGACCCATGAATGCACCCTAGCACTATGGAGAAGGTTGAAAAGTTTCTAAGTGTTGAACATGAAAGTAAATGATAGAAAATGCACTCAGCTTGGATGAATTAATGAAAAATTGCCTAAGGCATCAAAATGGAAGCCTAGAGGGGTAAATGCGCCCAAAGTTGGAGAGATGAAATAAACCTTAGAATAAATATTCTTCAAAGGGTGGAAAAATTAAATGTACCCCTTTGCCTTATACACATGAATTTCACATTTTTTGAGGGGAATTTTCTTTCGGGTATTGGATGTTTTCAACAAGGAAATAATTTTGAAGTTTTCTACACCTCACTAGAGATTTTAAAATGAAGATTTTGAGCGGGCTCCTAGTTGATGGAGATTTTCTATAGAATAAATTTTCTAAGGAAGTGAAATAAAGTGAAATATGCCTAAGTCAAGAAATAAATTTTTTTCTAAGGTATATAAAATAAAATGTCTTGATAAAAAACGCCTTTGTCAAGGAGGGAAATTTTTAAACATTGGAGATATTGTTGTAAAATTTCCCAAGAATGTTTGAGTCCATTGAACGTTACATGCAGTCAACTGGAAAATTTCAAAATTTTTAAAGAAGAAAGAATCTCCAGCAATAGCAAATTCTATGAATACTCTATGACGACTGGGCACATTTTTGTGACAACTTGCCAGCCTTCTCTCCAAAATTGGAAAATTACGAAGTAGTGGGGAAGAAAATTTATTGCAACTGCGAAGATGGACACCCTCTCACAATTATATAAACTGCGAAGTTCTTCGTTTTTCTTCACCAATTGCAGATTTGAAGTTGTGAGAAAAAGAGTGCTGAGAAGAAGAAATTTCTGAAGTGAGTTGAGTTAGATTTTTACGAGTATTAGAGTGATAGCGCTGAAAGTTTCAAGCCTTGAGGCTGAAAGCTTTGAAGTTGGAAGTCAAAATTCTTGAGGTTTGGAGTTAAAGTTTAATTCTGGAGAAGTTTTTTATTTTTCGAAGTTAACTCCATTCTTCAGCCATCTCACGGTGATTTTATTCTCTAAAATCAGAATTCTAATGCTTATGTTTTGTTTTGCAGATGGCTGAAAGAGGAAGGGGAGATGCTGCTGGAACAAGCAAGGCTGCAGACAAAGCACCACAAGCAGAAGCTGGCAAGGAGAATGCATCTAGGTAGGCGATTATTAAGAAGCTCAAGAAATCATTTCTTCTTAAATCAAAGTTTGTTTCGAAATTGGGAGGGTTGACTGACACCAATATTGGTTCATTCAACCTCAGAGCACTCAGAGGCAAAATGTACGGGCAAGGTGGTCATCAGCCATCAGTTACAACACATAATATTATGAAAAGTGGATTATATGCAGCTGCTAGTTTTCCACCAGCAATCCAGTGTCCAGAGTTGATTACAGAATGTGCTAATTGCTATAGGCTAGATCACAGAACAATAGTTTCTCCTGATGGCAAGTTGTTTGCCAACCTCACGTTGGAAGCTATTGGAGAGGCATTCGAAATTCCTACATTTGAGAAGATGTTGTACAAGACAAAAGAAAGAGTTGACAAAATGTACGCCTCCACTTTCGAGAGATGTGCTAGGAGAATTAATACAACCTGGATGCGGAAGCCTAGACCTCATGGCGCCAAGTTGCCCAAACAGATTATCTCAAAGGCGTTGAAGCAAGAATATTGCAATCTCATTATGATGCTTAGCCGGGTGAATGGGAGCCTTCAAGTATATATTTTCGAGCCATGGATGTTCTTCTATAGCAACATAGTGATGGAGGGAAGAGAATATGTCGATTGGGCGAGGATGATTAGTGACAACATAGATGAACAGTTCAGGAGCCTGAGGAGGACAAAGACTTTTTACAAGAGCTCGTACGTCGTCTACATGCTGGCTCGGATGACGAAGTATAGAGGAATCACTTATAAGGAGCCAATTGGAAGCGGTCCTGATCTATACAAGATTCATGAGGCCTGCACACAGTTACACTTGACCAGTACCTCCAGCTTCAAGAGGGTGAACGATGCTTTTACTATGCACATAACAAGAGCTCTTTAGCGGAGAACACACCAGAGAATATCGCAAGATGCCCAAAAGTTGATTGAAGAGTATGGGTATTGGGTCATCCAATTCCCGAAGTTCACCTACATCAAGTTGTAGGGGTTCCACTCATACGCCTACAGATTGCCAAGGTACCCCACTGATAGGATGGTGATGCTTGAAGTATCTAGGCAACTCCTTGCCTATGATAAAATTCAAAAGAAGAAGAAGAAAGGAGGGTTGAA
>VDFB02003343.1:0-43362 GCA_007258455.2 Sequoia sempervirens | reverse complement strand
GGTGGGGGAGTTTTAGATATCACCACTCCACTGTCAACATTCAAGGCCTCAATAGTGTCATGGTTAGGGGTGTTACCACTGCCAAATTGATTTGCCACTAACTCAATAGTCTTAAGACTATCAATCTGATTATTTGAGCCAAGAGGGTTAACAGTCTTTGGATGTTTATCTTCTATTTCAGATACAAGGCCCTCCATTAAGGATGCAACCCTATTATCCCCAATCAAGTTATCATCTTCCACTCTCTTAGCACTCTGGTTGTTCCTTACCAAATTAGATTTGGATGACTGCGAGAGTGGAAGATCTATTAAGAGACATTTTCTTTAGGTAATTATCCTCTATGTTCTTCCTAATCTTTTGCATAACCATTTGTTGTGCATTCAACTTTTCATTAACAAGACGTCGCCAGTAGGGGTGGGGAGTAAGGATGGGCGGGTACGGGGAACCTGAGGGCATCAAAGCACCATCGTTCCCTCTTGAGGATGTGTTTGAAACCACATTCTATGCCATTTCCATGCATCTATTCTCATTATCAAGAATGTCGAAGGAGTTCTTCAGATTTAACACACTGGACTCCAAGATGGGGGTTCGAGTGGGGTTAGGAATACCCGGGAGGTCAGCCCCACCAAGCGCACCCATCCCCCCTGGGGGTGAATTGTTAACATAGCCAGATGGGATAGTGCCTCCATTTTGGTCTAAAAAACGTTTAGAATCGAAGGAAACCTCCTCCTCTTGTGAGAGATTGGAATTGTAGACCAAATCAATACCTTGTTTGGCCTACGGAGTGGGGTTCACCAGCTTAGGGTTAACCCCATTACTTCCAGCTAGGTTAGATTTTGAGTTCACCATATTTGCTTTCCTACGAATTAAGGGGCAATTCTTCGGAATATGCCCTTCATTTTGACACAAATAACATGCGTTTATCCCCCCCAAGATTTCCAATGGGCAAGTGAAGAGATTATCATCCTCATTGACTTCAATTTTGCTAGGGATTTCTACCCCCGGAGTTAAAGAGGATAGGGCACAGGTGTCCAAGTGAGGAAGGGAGGCCTTGGCTTTGTCCACTCGCACCACATTGCCTAAAGGCGCTAGCAACTGCGGGATGATTTTCCAGAATTTGGGGGATATTTTTCACGACGACCCATCTATGGCAAGACAATGCAAGGACCTCCTCAGCAACAGCCTAGAGAGATCACACCAAGGCCCGGAATGCATAGCCCCCTACATTTCATTAGGGTTTTGAAAGAATTTTTTCTTGCATAGAGTGGTTTTTTAAGAATATAATAAATAAACCTCAGTGCAACATCCTACAACAATTTAATTGAATTCCAAATTTATTTGTCCAAACATTTAAAAATCAACTATCTAAAAATTTTCTTGCAGGTATTTTATTAATGTCAACAACTGCCAAAAAAATGGTAATGTCTTTTAGTCGAGTTCTTTCAAAGTTTATTATCCTTTTCATTGCAACATTAGGAACAAGTTTTAACATTCTGAGGCTTTCAGAGGGGTACTTACCTTCCTTTCCCCCATTAGTGTCATGGCCACAAATCTCTTCCTCGGCTCCAACCAAGAAGTTTGCTCCTTCTGGTATTGCAAGGCCTTTATCTTCGATAATCTCTTTAAAATATTTCACATAGTTATGTGGGGTTTCCAAGTTTTCTTCGCCATTTGTAGGGGGGTCGGGGGATCCTACCCCCATTCATTAACGCTTATACGAGCTAGAAGCCAAAGAAAATAAATATCATAAATTGCTTTAAAAACATAGAGATGGAGAGCATACAAAATCACAAAGCACCACCAAAGAAAGCCTCATACACCAAGGGTATAAAGAAGGCATTAAATGAGAGATAAATCAAAGAGTACGAGGGCACCCACTAGTACACAAACCTTCATGAGGGAGGGCACAAACTCCCCCACCCGTCCACTTGCAAGAAATCAAACCTTGACACACTTCCCTATGCCACTCATTCCTCCTTTGTTGATTTTTGTCCACTCTCAACCAAATTATTATGGCAATGTTGCATGATTTTACCAGTAGGAGACCTAATAAGAATGCTTTAACTTCTATTTCATTGTTCATGCTTGGTTGTAATTTATTAGAGGTAGATTTGATCATATTACCTTGGATGTCCTTGATGACACATCTAGTGCTCAATAACCATGGACTATCCCATGAGGTTCCGTCAAAAATTAATTTGAATTCACTATTAAGCAATGGAACCCATTTGACTAGAGTTCTCTTCGTTGAACAATGTTTGAACCTAAAAATCCCACAAATATATATAGTATTTTATTTTCATACTTTATTTATATTTATGATAGTAAACCTAATTCTATTATCTAAGTTAATTAATACATAATTATATACATTTCTTTAATTATCATGAACTTATTAAATATGAAGCCTTTAAACCCTTACAAAGTTAAAAGAAAAATATAGTGATATTAAACTCTGTAATATACATTTAGATAGATTATCTTAAATATTGTCAAAGTTTTTAATAAAATTAGAAAATAGAATATTTGTTGTCACATTGAGGCTTCAACTATGGTGAATGGGTTTTAGGATTATGCCTAAACTCTTATTTATGGTCTATGGGTTTTGGATAAAAATGGGCTCTATCTTTGTAATTGGAGGTTGGGATATGATCCTGCATTAGTGTCCATTGATATGGTTCTCAATTAGGACAAGCGTCTACCTTTAGAGAACTAGGAACTAGGAAGAGGAGTTATCGATGAGTATTGTGAATTCCTTTGGTCAATTGGTGACCAATGGTGTGGTTACAAAAGCTAGATCTTGTCTACTCTAGGCTACTCTATGTTTATGATAATATGGATAAACCTCTCATTTTCAATTGTTTTATCTTCAAATTTTAGTGTGTAGAAGTAACAAATAGAGTTTGAAGATTCTAAAGTTTTTTTTTGCCTCATATTTTGTAATGCAGATCATTCATGAGCAACATGCGAATCCAAAGATGGTTTGTAAAAAGAAAGTTTCATATTCACTTAAGTAATTCAATTTTATAGTTCAAACAATGTTAGTTGAAAAAAATGATGCTGGAGAAACTGGTGATGTGTTGAATTACAATGTTGCACTTATGGATCTACCTCTTCCCATTGGGTCTTACTTGAAAATGAGTTGAGAAATTTAGGATTGATGAGCACTAATGCTTATGGCTTGGCCTTCCCTCCTTGCATTAAATGCTCTAGGACTAATAGGCATGCTTCTAGAGGCTTCATGATTTCTACATTTGCCTAGGAAGGGCTCCAGATTTATGGATATGTCTACAAACTAAATTCAGCACTCCTTGGAGTCCTTTGGCTTTAAGCCACCATGATTTGCTGGTTCCTAACTTCTTTCTCAGCTGCATATATTCTTTATATTCTTTATAGTTGATAGGTTCTCAACTTTGTGCCGCTAGGCCTGATTTTTATTTTTCAACTGTTCATTTCCTAATGTTGTTCTGCCGATCTTTGTTATTGTATCTTGGCTTCAATGTCATATCTAAAATAACCTTTCTAAAAAAATTAGAACCCTTTCAAAAATACAAAAAGTGTTACAGTAATTTTTTAAATTAATAACTTATAAAACAATAATATTATTAAAATAATCAGATATTTAAAAAAACTAAACAAACAAGAAGTGGAACCTGTTAAATAAATCTCATTTTATTTTCTTTGTTGGACCCACCATATATTTCTTACCTGTAAATTGTAATTGAAACCCCCGGAAAAAACAGAAGTAACTTCAAAATTGAACAGATTGCAGCAGGTGCACCGCTAACAATTCCTTTAGATAAGCACAAAACAGCGTCTAGATAAAAATAATTTGAGCAGGCCACTGGTGAATTTTGTGGCAGAGCTTTTCTAGTCAGGGGACTCTGAATTCGAAACTAAGAAAAATCAATACTACGTCAAATGCTTGAAAATTTGTAGAGTAGTCAAGCATGGAAGGCAACTGTCTGCAAAAAAAATCTTCATTCTACCCGGTTATATGCCTACAAAAATAATCACCTAAGAAACAAAAAGTCTGAAATTTTCTGGAAAAGCTTTGGCAAATTTCTTTTTACCAAAATTGCCAGTTAGAAATTATGTATTGAAACCTTCAAATTTTGATTCTGATATATAAAGGATTTGAAAGTGCCCCTATTCCTTACCTCGCTCTCCTCAACTCTTCATTCTTAAATCATAGTTCGTGCCTTTCAAATGTACATCCTTGAAAAACTAGCTCATGCGTTCATTTTAAAACATAAAGTGTTTAGAAATTTTCAATTTTGCAAAGGAAATTCAATCTGTAAATCTGTGGCTGCATTTTTGCAGGTTAGAAATGTAGACTGACGGAGAGTTGAAGAGACTGAACCAGATAACCAGTTAGGAAGTAGCTTCTTTAAATATTTTTTATCATCGATTCCAGAAAAAAAATTCAAAAGTATGTAGTGCCTTCATTCGTTTGACCAATGTCTTTTGCGTCTTATTGCATTGATCAAAATATAGAAATGTAATTCATAAATTGATTTCAAACACGGCATTAATTACAGGATAAAATAGAAATTACAAGCCTTCCAAATCGCAATCAATGTTTCTTTCTCGACTATGCAATATATGAGACTTCAAAGTGTCTGTGAAGCTCATTTGTGTAAACAAATTTCATAGACATTTCGTTTGAAGCAGCTTTCAAGATCCAGAAGCAAGAATCATTGTAGATGAAGCTCAACAAGATATTCACGCTATTTGGAAACTGTAGGAATACTTTCAACTTCGAATTTCTTTCTTATTCACAATTTACTAACTGCTTAGATAGAGGTTGAAAAAATGAACTAAGGTTTTGGTGACAACCATTCTTGACAGGGCAAAACATTATAGAAGAGATGGAAATTGACCTCAGTGGAAAGTCATAGAAGCTCTTAACACATTTTCAGGGATTTATTCATGTAAAATTTGGATCACCTTTGTTCAGAAATGCTGTGTTACTCTGTTTTGTTGACAAAAAATATTCTTGTACAATAATAGTGTGTGCCAATCTAACTAATCCGAGGCTCTAATCGCAGAAATCAATTTTGTTTTTGCAGTAGATAATGAGACAAATGGCAGAACCTGAGAGTGAAGACAAAATAAACTTTAAAGATGATAGTTGGCAAGAGTCGCAGCATCTTCTACCGAGTGTTATAGAAGAAATTGTTTTGGTTAAAACCTTCAGAGGAAAGTGGAATACTATAAAGAACAAATTACAGCTCCTCATAGAACAATTTACACATATTGCAAATCTTCCAGATTCTGTTCTAAACACAATATACACAGATGTTCTAAAGGCCATTTTAAATACACTAAATGAAACACGGGATCTTATTAAAAAATGTGTTGATGTAGAACTCAGCGTTGGAAAGCTGCAAATGCAAAGCAATCTGGATTGCTTAGCCATAAAACTGAACCAGCACCTTCAAGACTGCAAATCTCTAATTAAAAGTGAAGTTGTGCGAGAATCTGCAACATGCTGCACTACCAAAGAACTTCTAGGGCTACTACAATTCGGAAATATAGAGTCCAAACAAAAGGCTTTGGATTCCTTATTATCTTTGATGCAACAAGATGACAAAAATGTCTATGTTGTTGCAGGCCAGGACAGTGCACCTGTAATATCTCATTTATTGAACTCTGAGTTAACTGAAATCCAAGAGAAAGCTGCAGCTGCTGTCTGCAGGCTTGCACAAGCAGACAGCTTTCAACATTTGCTGGTTAGAGAAGGGGTTCTGCCCCATTTGATAAGGCTTTTAAAGGCAGGGGAATCAGTTGCAAAAGAAAAAGCTTCACAAGCTCTTCAAGCTTTAAGTTTCGCACCTGAATTTGCGAGGTCAATAGGAACAATCTATGGTCTGTCAGCTCTGGTTGATGTTTGTCTATTTGGAACTCCTGCAGCCCAAACAGCTGCTGCAGGGACTCTTGCCAACCTTACGAGTGTCGAAGACTTAAGGCAACATTTTCTTCAGGGGAATGCCATACCCGCCTTAATAAGGCTAACTACTTCAGGCACAGCTCTTGCACGACAACACGCAGTTGAGTGCTTGCAAAATTTGGCATCTACCGATGATAATCTAAGGGCATTAATAACTAAAGACGGTGGAATTCATGCTCTCATGTTCTTCTGGGACGGAGCTTCAACACCTGGAGCCCAAGAAATTGCAATTGGAGCACTGACAAATATTTCGAGATGCAGAGCAAATTCTGATCTACTCATTGCTTCTGGATTTATTCCCAGGCTTGTAAGTGCTTTAAATTGTTTTGAAATTCCAACTGTGAAACAAATCGCGGCTGTTGCTATTTATGAGTTTGCTACTTCAATGGAAAGTAGAAAGGCACTTGGAGAAGCTGGATGCATTCCTGCACTAGTGAAAATGTTTGAAGACAGTTATGAAGAACAGGAAGCAGCAGCGCAGGCCTTATCTGTTCTCCTCCTCTTTGATGGTAACAGGAGAATTTTCAAAAAGGAAGTAGACGGCATCTTAGGAACAGTGGAACTTCTACATGCTTCAAGCCTAAATACAGACAAGAAATACCCAATTTCAATTCTGCTTAGTGTTTCCATCAATGCTAAGTGCAAGAGGCAGATAGTAGATGCTGGAGCCTGCATTTACTTGAAAGAACTTGCAGAAATGAAGGTCAGTGGTGCAAAGGAACTTCTTGAACGTTTAGAAAGAGACCGCCTCTGGAATATATGTAGCAGGGCCTTGCGTTGCTGAACGAGATTTTAGCTAAATCAGCAGTTTTTACTCCACCCGGGTGGTTCAATGAACGGTTGGGTTATTTTTAATGTTGTTATCTTAACAGCGAGACATCAGTCCAAATACAACAAAACATTCACCTCAGCGAACCCAAACATCAACAAACCTAAAATAACAACTTAACAGAACACAAAGCAGAGAAAAGTAGAACAGAGCTACAGTTGTAAATGCTTCAATATCTCAGCTGCCTCAAACTCCTACAGGTAAAAATTGTCATGCAATTCAATAAATCCCAGCAGATCTTTCTTTTCTTCTTCAATAGATTTCTTTTTACCTGTTCTAGTTCTGAAACTAGGTCCAGCATGGCCACTTTTTTCCCAGGGCAGCTTTTAACTTAGAAATAGTAGTTGTTAACTGCCCTCTTTTAACTTGAATATAGTTTTGGTAGATGCGAATATTATTACGCCGAGAGGCCTACCACTACAATCAAAAACGTCCCTGTACATTAAAACGTCAGATTTAATCTTGAGGTAAAAATTGTGACCGTTGCGATTCTTATTAGGCAGTGCCTCTTTCAGTCGCCTTTGTTTGGCTGGGTTTTGCTGTGATCTTAGACATAATACATACAGAATATTTTAATCTGTCAATTTCATTTGGAAACTTTTGAATCTGTCTTTTTTGTTTTAGAAGGAATGTTGATTCTGTTTTTCTGTTAAGTAATGATGTATTATAGTTCGAATCATCACATATGGTTGTTCAAGGTGGGTTTGGCATGCATAGTATTCATTTGTTAACCTGCTTTAAATTTTTATATCTGAGGCCACTTGATGGAAACGTATGCAGGAAAGACTTTATTACATAAAAAAAATAGTCTTCACTCTAAATTCTTCCATTGCACTTCTGCTGCATGCCTCACCATATACCTTCAAATTTGATCACAAATTTTCCAAAGGATGCACTATCTTGCTGTGGGTAGTTTGACTTCTCTATCACTGAGAGCCCAAAGCAGTAACAATTTTATTAGAACTGGAGCTGATTTTTATTCCTTCAGAATTAAGGAAACCCATATTAACCTGGTCAGTTACAGACAGAAATAGCATATTTGATTAACTGCTGGCTAGCTAATATTTTATTGCTTTTAGTTAAAGGGACTCATAATATTCTAGTATTGAACCTTGTTGCTAATTACCATCATTTCCACTTGACTTCAACATTGACCTTTTGTGTTTCACAAATATACTTTCATTTTTTAAATATGCATCAGTCCTTCCTCAGTACCGTCTGTACTGTTGTCATTGGTTTCCCTGCTATCCTTAGTACCAACATTGTTGCAAACTTGCTTCATTCACAGAATCACAACCTTCCCCATGCTGGACATAAGGTGAATGTTTCAGAACTTTGCTTGTTACACTTCTTCTCACTTACATTAAGCTATTCTTATTTTAAATTTAAATCAACCCCACATGCTAAGGTGGCTGCATCCCACCTTAGCTGCATCCCCAGGACAGGGTCTCATTTTGCTAAACTTGATGTGCTGGCTAGATTTAAAACTATAAATATACTTTTGTATATACTGTAGACATTCTAAATAAGATATGAAATGATTTCAACAATCAAACTGTTCATAATTGATCATTTGTGTACGATTAAGATTCATGCACCACAAGAGTGGTTTGTTGTTTTTTATATTGGGGGTGGGAGGTAGAAGATAAAGGATGTCTGCTTTTACATGTTTTATGTTTAAAAAATATCAAATACTACAGTTACACACATTGGTAGGTTTTAGTACATCAAATTATGAATATGTTGAAAATAGCATTAGATTGTCATTAGATTCGGGCTTTCACCTTCTAGACCATGATGATAATAAATACACACTTTGGTTGTTATTTAAACTAAAAGAGGGGTAAAAATTTATTAAAACAAGAAGAAGAAGAACGCAAGGCTTTAAACAACCTTGTTTAAACAGCCTTGTCAAGCTCAACTAAGTTGTCCAACTCATGAGACAAATCCAGGGGTAATTGACCTCTATCCACAATGTTCCAATTTTGCATATGATCAGAGGCCCACTTGGCCAAACAACCTGGCCAAACAATCTGCAACAGCGTTCCATTCACGAGGAATATGATTGAAAGTAACCAAATCCAAAGAAGCACAAATATTAAGAATCCACTTAACAACCGAAGCTAAATGCCAACTAACAGCCTCTAAATCCTACCTATTCAACAGATTCACCAACACCTAAGAATCAGACTCGCATATGATCCTTCTCCACCCAAGCTGACAACCACACGTCACAACACATAAAATGGCAAGAGCTTCCATTAAGTTGTTGGTATGAAGACCCATGTAAACAGAAAAGATAAACTGAATAGTCCCAGAACTATCCCAACCAACTCCACCAACGCCAGCATGACTAGGGTTTCTCCGAGAAGACCCATCTGTGTTGATTTCCAATACACCCTAAGGAGGAGGAGACCAGCATCCCTCCCTATGTATCTTCTGATGAGAATGTCTACCACGACTGCTTATGAACTATCCTTGCTGAGGAGGAAGCTGAAGCTAATTGCACCAAACAACATCTTGAGGATCCACAACTTCCATCAAATCACATTTTGCCACAACAATTTCTCCCAAAGAATGAAGAATTTTCCACCACAAACGATGGGCCACCATCATCACATCCTGAAAAATCCTATGATTCCTTTCTAGCCATATGTGCCAAATAATAAAGGAGGGGCTAAGAGCCCAAGCAACTTAAAGGAAAGAAGAAGAAATAGGGGCCTTGCCCCACTAATCAAAAAACTCAGCCAAAGATGAGACATGCCAACAGGATATGTTCCACACATCCCACCACAAGTGCCAAATCTCCCAGTAAAGGAGCAGTGGAAGAAGAGATGTGAAACACTCTCCTTGTAATTACGACACAACACAAACATTGAAGGGCCCTGAAAACCATGCTTGCACAAATTATCCCAAGTAAGACACGTATTGTGAACCACTAGCCACATGAAGAAGTTACACTTGGCCATGAAGACGAGTGCCATACGTGTTTCCACCAAGGGACCTCAATGTCTCCAAACAGCTACCTACCAAGCTTCCCATATCCAACAAAAACATAGTACTTCCCAGACAAATCACTGCCAACCCAAGCCAAAAACATCTTTCCCCCCCAAGGCATTACATTCACGAGAAGTAAGAATCTGAGCCAACTCATGCCTATCCATTTTAGACCCCCTTGGAGGCCAATCAGAAGAGTGCTTCCATCGAAAAGTAATAGCCAACCCACAATGTTGAGCAACCTTATAATGCTCAACTGTGTCCCAACCAACAACAATAAAAATATCACATAGAGATTGGAGATGAGGATAAGTAGAAAGGATAGGAGGGTGCCCATCCCAAGAATCCAACCAAAATAGTGCTTGAGACCCCGAATGACAGATCCAAAAGAGTCCACTCTTAACCAGCTGAGCCCCCACTTTCAAAGTATGCCAGATCATAGAACCCCTTCCCTCCAAAGGAAAGCAAGGAACATCAAAATAATTGACACCTTTAAGATACTTATGATTGAGAATACGGGCCCAAAGTTGATGTTGACTGATACACCAGCGCCAATAAAGCTTAGCGGAAAAAGCTTGACCATTCAAAATACCAGAGTGTAAACCAAGACCACCCTCTTTCTTCGGCCTGCATATAGTTTCCCACTTAACAAGGCTTCACTTAGCAGACAACAAGTTACCACTCCAAAGAAATTGTTGTGAGAGTGCATCAAATTCCTTAAGGATTTAGAACATGCATTATTGATATGTTGAGGATGAATTCATATTAATGTCTTACGCTTCATGCAATCATGTATTGTGTGAATAAATAGACCATCTAAATGCAAAAGAAACCTTTTCATAATAAAAGTTATTAGTGCTCTTTTGTGTTTCAATTTGTTTTATTAAACTTTATGCATATTACACACAATTTCTCGGAGAAATAGGTGATCAATTTTGATAACCAATTGCACAATAATATGTAATTAAGATTTTTTTTTTATAGATATTTCAGTATCAAAACCAAAAGGAAAGTAACATATAGATCCAATATCAATTGGTGCATTCTCTCTAGTTCTAACATCGTCAATTTTACTAACTTTGACTTTGTTTGAGGATGCAAGATTTTATCTTGTTAGGGTTGCAACCTGAAATTTTCTAACACGTATGGCACTCTACGAATTGTGATTTGATTGCATGACATTACTCGATGTTTTTAGAATGCAAAGGCTTCATAACTATTATCTCACTTCTATTGATGTGAATTTAAAGTCATATCGATAGACTGCATTTCATTAGCTTTGTAGCCTCCTACCCTTTCATGCTTTTATTAGCAAATATATGGACGAATTATTATTTCATTGCATGCCATTACTCGATGTTTCTGGAATGTAAAGGCTTCATAACTATTATCTCACTTCTAAATTGTTGTGAATGTAAAGTCAATAATAAAAAATTTCATAAATTTCTAAGCCATTAGCTTTAATTCTATGTACGAGTTCAATTTTCAAGTCATGCAATCTTTATGTCTTTAAATGCATCATAGATTGTAAGATGATAATATTTGTGTCACTTCCCATTAAGTTACTTATAGCATAATTCATGCATTACTTATGATGATAAAAAAACTATGTATTTTCCTTTGTATACAAAAAATATAATGCCAAAAATATACAATAATCTCTGAAAATCTTTATGTTATATATGAAAGACATATGTACAAACTATGCAACTAGATCTTTATATGTAATCTCTTAAAATCCAACTACTAAAAACAAAAGCACACAACCACTAAAGAAACTATATACAATATATACGGCAAGTTTGACTTGCTTTAGTATAATCAGCACTAGCAGTATTAAAAAAGCTTCATATCTATGATAAGAAAGAAATAATTATTTCATGGCAAATCAATAATGTTCATTTAACATGAAAATTATAAGAATGTAAGCAACATTGTTCACGTGTTATACTATTATAGTGAACTAACATAAACCAAGTAAAAGATCATAAAAAATGTTTAAATCTTCTTTTAATATTAAATTGAGTCAAATATCCTCTACAATAAATGAGGCATCCTCGATTTTTTTATTTATGTATGATTTCACTTCTAGGGCATCCAAAGTTTTATCGATTGTGAGACTGGTTAGAATGAAATGTTCCAGTTTTCCTAAAATGGAACAATAATAAGGTTGTCAACAAGATATAATGCATGCCTTAGAAAATTTCCACTTCCTCTATTACACTACT
Organism: Sequoia sempervirens; assembly: GCA_007258455.2. Classification (NCBI taxonomy): domain Eukaryota; kingdom Viridiplantae; phylum Streptophyta; class Pinopsida; order Cupressales; family Cupressaceae; genus Sequoia; species Sequoia sempervirens. The sequence continues at coordinate 31,355 of VDFB02003343.1, read as the reverse complement.
CTATGACATGTAACTAAATTGCATCTCAACTTAGATTATATTGTGGAGAAACTGATAATGGAAAAGAAAATCCTACAAGAACTAGGAATTGTACAATTCAAAGGTTTGAAAATACATAAAACATCTAATTGCCCCTACTTTTAGTGGAGAGATGAGTAAACATCAAATCCAAAAAATTTAGAGAGACAATCTCATGATATTCATAAAGGAACTAATGGCGCATAATTAGAAAATGGTTCAAATTTCTAATTTTATTGATAGCTACTAAAGTGAGTTAAAACATGTTTGAAGAATTCTAAGGTCCCCTAACAAAATAGAAGTGCCTTCTCTAGAAAATTGAAAGATCTCTTTCAAAAGATTTACATGCATGCCTCTTGTTGTATATCATAGTAATTGTTTGTGTCTTTCTCCTATGTATGCTTAAGGAAGTTTATTGTAGTATTTGTGTGTATGTCATAGTGGTTTTATTCTCTTAGTATTTACATATTTCTATTAGCTTTTTATGTTGTGTTAATTGTAAGAGGGAATTCTTATTATATTTTGTTGAAGAACTCCATCAGAAGTATGTGTCACTTTTCTCTTTGAGAGGAAATCTCCTATGTCCCTAGAAATATGATTGCAAACCTTGATATATAACTTGTTTCATATTATAATTTATATATGTATATAGTAATTGTTTGTGTCTTCCTCCTATGTTTAAGGAAGTTCACTATATATTTGTGTGTATGTAGTAGTGTTTTTATTCTCTAAATATTTGTAGATTTATATAAGCTTTTCATGTTATGTGTTAATTGCAAGAAGGAATTCTTATTATATTATGTAGAAGAAATCCATTAGAAGTATGTGTCACTTTTGTCTTTGAGAGGTAATCTCCTATGTCCTCGAAAATATGGTTGCAAACCTTGATATATATTTTGTTTCATATTATAGTTTAGATATGTATATAGTAATTGTTTGTGTCTTCCTCCTATATATGTTTAAGGAAGTTTATTGTAGTATTTGTGTGTATGTAGTAGTGGTTTTATTCTCTAAATATTTATAGATTTCTAGTAGCTTTTCATGTTATGTGTTATTTGTAAGAGGGAATTCTTATTATATTTTGTAGAAGAACTCCATTAGAAGTATGTGTCACTTTTGTCTTTGAGAGGTAATCTACTGTGTCCCTAGGAATATGGTTACAAAACATTATATATATTTTATTTCATATTATAGTTTTTGGTTCATTTCCTCAATTAAAATAGTGTGTTCACATTCACATTTCTCTTCTACTTCAATTTATAGATTGCATGTTCTTAAAAAAAAATCTCAATTATATTTTGTTTTATCATTATATTAAACCCTTATTTATAAAATTTAAGTAATTCCATCAAAACATATTTTCAAATGATTAGTACACGACAATGAGAAATCTTAGAAAATTAAATGCATGGAACACTAAGGGTAAAATTGTGCCTTTTCTTTCCAAAAGCTTGCACACATCTAAGCTTTTATAGTGTTGGCATCTACAAGTGGCTACGTACACCAATACTAGGTTAAAAATATTAGAAAAAACAAATGTCAAAAGTTAGAAGAGTAATATAATGTTGTTCTTCTTGAGATGTTGAAGAAGTGAATAGGTAATTGCTCAAATTTAGACATAGGTATTGTGTACATTAATTAATCTTGTGTACACCCTTAAATCAATCTTGCATACTTTTCTTTTGTTGAAATTCTTCATGTTAGAAGCAATGAAAGTGTTTTAAAATTAAATAATTAGTCATTTTGACCGATGAATAAGAATAGTTTCCAAATAAGCTAAAGTTACTAACTTTTCATGTTTCGATTTGAATAAGTTAAATATCTAAATGGCCTCCAAAGTATGAAAAAATAATATTTTTTTGAAAGTCATGAATAACTATTGTACCACTTATTACAGATATGAAAAACAATGTTGAGTCTCAAATAATCTCGCCATATATGTATGATGCAAAGAAAAATGCACAAAATGAATATAATTAAAAAATATAAATTATAATATAAAAATAATATACCATAATATAATATTAATAAGATAACATTATTAATATATAATACACATTATTTATTTTAATATTTATATAATACCATAAAAATTATATTAAATAATATGATATAATATAAACTTAATATAATATTATATATTACATATTGAATACTATATTTATGTTATTTATATTTTTATTATTTATATAATATTATATTTATATTATTAATAAATACATTATTTACATTTATATAATATTTATTTTATTGTATTTATATTATTTATATTTCTCATTATTTATATGATTTATATTTATATAATATTATTTTCATTATTATTTATTATTTATATTTTTATTATACTATTTATATAATATAATATTTGTGTTATTTGTATTATTTTGATTATTTTGATTATTCATATTTTAATAAATTCATTTATATTTAATTTGTTAAATAATGTAATAAGATAAAAAAGGATATATCTCGACATTATTTATATAGATTATTTAATAAGATAGATAAGATAGTAAATAAAGAGCTACATTGTGTTAGTAGTACAATAAGAGTTAACCGCAACTTGTTTTCATGTATTGAGGAGCTAGAATATATAAAACAAGCTTTTTTTTGGATTCTATAGTTTGCTTCTTAATTTTTGTTGTTCCTTTATCTCCTAGCCAAGTTTCTTTAATTGTTTTGTTTCTCTTGCATGCAAATATAATTGCTTTTGGGTGTAAGGTTTATGTGTTGCATCAATTGGTATCAAAGTATACAAAGTTGTTAGACTAGAGAATTTATGGGACAGTCTTAGTTGTTATTGAAGAGAGTGTTGAATAACTCAGAGGAGAGTTGTGGCTATGTTTATGAATGCAAAGGTTAGGTTTCCACATGATATGCCAAATAAGATAACTAAGTTGGAAGAAGAATTGAGACAAAAAAGAGGCAAAATAAAATAAAAGACAAACAAAGGAAATTACAAAAAATAAAGTTTGAATTGGATGAATTAAGGTGGATGTTGGAGAAATATGAGATAAGAAATAAAAAATCAAGGAAGAAAACCCAACCTAATGGAAAAAGGAAAAGAAAAGAAAGTTGATGTAAAATCATTTAAGGGTTGTGAGTAGATGAAAAAGACTAGTGAGAATAAATGTTCACCTTGTGAGCAAGAGTTATTTTCAAAGAGCAAAGACAAAGTGTAAGACCAGCTAAGGAGTAGAACTACTAAAATAGAGAAATATTAAATTCTTTGAGTTGATAGGATTACTAGTGGATGTAAGGTCACTAAATGTGATTTGCAAAACAAGTTGAGAGAAAATTGTTAGTATATAAGATTGTGTTCCTAATGAGGATATGAAGAAGGGTAGACTTACATTACTCAAAATAGAACTTGGGGAAAATGAAGAGGATGAATAAAATGAATATTTTGAGCAATGTTACCTTAATACGGGGAAAAAGTATTAATGATTGCCATGAAAGAGGAGATGATTGAGAAGATTATAATGAAGAAGAACGCGGCCTATCATTAGAGGTTGTCCAAGATGTTGCAATTGTGGAAGTAGTCCATATAAGAGATGAAGTAATAGATAAGATGAAGATATTTGAAAGCCCCAAATTTGATGAGGGAAAAGATGAATTCATATAGACTTTGAAGAACACAACAAAAAAACAACTAGAGGGAGGTTGAAAAGGGAGAAGTAGAGTTAAAATAACTTTATAAAGTTCATAAAATGGTGAAGATTAATGAGCTACAATAAGGAAAACAAAGAAATAGAATAAATGAATGATATGTAACGCCCCGCCACGCAACCCTAGGGGAAGTTGCAATTAACTACTCAAACACAATAAATTTTTTTTTTGAATAAGTACATAAGCAAGAAAGTTCACTACACATTGCCAACAACCCCTAAGGTTACGAGACTGAGTTTACTTAAACCCAAACAAGAAACATGAATTGAAAACACAACATTTAATTACTTAGAGAAATAAGACCGCATACATTCCATATGAGATGAATTACATCAAGAATAATAAATACCACAAGATTTTAAATAACAATAACCAATTAACAATACGATTACAACACTCATTCCCTAAATGAGATATTTCCAAAAGCATGATTATTATTACAACTTCCACCTCGATAACAATGAGGGGTAATAAAATTACAATAATTATAGAAAGAATAAAGCATGAAATGAAACTGGTTCCCACGAGCTCTCCAACTGGAAATCTCGTCCACCCGAACAAGAAGAAGACCCAACGGATTAAGGTGCACGTTCCACCCAACCATGTGATACCCAAAGGCTCACCCCCCGTGCTAGGAGATAGTAACAAGGAATCCAACACAAGACCATCTATCTCTAGACACAGGCTAATACACAACTGGACTGAATAAGATACAAGAACAACCTCACTTAACACAATGGTTACAATGCTTCCAGAGAACAATGATCATCTACACAGTACAACAAAACTGACTTCTGGTTGACATAGCGAGAGTGTCACACGACATTTGCTATGAGTTACCCTGGCTCAACTGTCTTAGGCAACCGAACCCCCACCTTGGGTTACCCTGGCTCAACTTTACCAGCCACCGGACCCTCATACAAACTATGCTTCTCGTCTCATCTCAAACCTTAAAAGCGAATGAGTTATGAGAGAGCCATTAATTATCTTAATTAGTTTGAAATTTTTCCATTAATTCTTTTTAAGTTATCACTTACTTAAACACTATGTGAGTTACCTTGGCGCCCCTTTGTGTGTCAGACCCCCACAAAGAGCCACTCTCCTATCGACAACATACACAGTACAAAACCACAATCCAATGGGTAAACTAGATAAGACGACCTCTCCAATCCAAGGAGGCAACGAACAAAGGAAACTCACTCCAAACACTGGGGACAACAAAATTCAAAACCCTCTCCGAACACTAGAGGCAACAAAGGTCAAAACCCTCTCCAAACACTGGAGGCAACAAAACATACAACCCACTCCTTCCACAAGAGGCACAAAGCACATGATCCACTCCTGAACCAAAGGAGGCATAACCCATCCCCGTTCGTGAAAACCGGGTAAAACAACAAGATACAACTACACACTTCCCAAGGAAAAACAAAGGTTGACTAACATATTATGACAACCCCAAATAATTAAAAACCCCAATTGGAAGACTTCAGAACAATTGACCCAATTGCCCCAACATCGAGAATGAACAAAACGTTGCTAGAAAGCACTTCAGGCAATTAAATAAACTAAGGTTAGGATTTCCTAAATCTAGTCAACTCAATCTACATTACTTGCATTTATCCAAAAAAAATACCTAAGATTTATTTCACGACGTTGAGAAAATTAAAGAAAACAATAATTTAACTCTAAGTTTCTCAATCATACTCAATAATCTAAACAACTTGATAAAAAAACACATTCGATTAAAATAAAACAATCTTTATTTCCACAATGAATTTAAATAATCAAATTTAATTTAACTATACTTAGATACCCTTATGAATTAAATATATATGAATAAATAATTATATAAAAAAAAATTATTTAAATATTTAAATATTATTTATTTATATACATATAATACATATATATATTATATATATAATAAAATATTAATATATATATATATTATAAAATATATAAATATAATATTAAAATAAAATAAATAATAATAAAAAATTTATGAAAAAATAAATTTAAAACAATAAAAAAAAGAGCCCATGCATTGGGGCTGCGGCCCCTCCCAAAAGGGAGAGGCAGGCTGCCCACGCAGCCTCCCCCCAAATGGGGGTGCACTGTGTGGGCAACGTTGCTACCTTGGAGGCAGCGGCGCTGCCTCCACAGTGCTCCCCCATGGGGGCGACTGTGGGAGCAACCCCCACTCCCCCCACACAATTTTTATTATTTAATCAAAAAGTTTATTTTATATTTTTTTTCAAGTAAAAACAGTCAATGAGAAAAGAACAAGGCATACCCTGTCACAAGAAATTTTCCTGTGCAATCTTTTTTTTTTTGAAACAAAAGAAGTTTTTCCAGAAAGAATAATAGAACAATATATTTATAAATATATTTGTATGCATATATTTAAATATTTATATATATAGGTATATATAAAAATATATACCAAGATTTTTAGTTCCAGCCAAACTGTGCAAATGCACAACAAAATTTTTCAATGGAAATAAATTTGTCAACACAACTTCTGGGTTAAGTTTTTAGTTTGAAATGAAAATTTCTTGTTGATTTCCTTTCAAATTTTTCATTGTATGATTCTTGTTTTGATTTCCTTTCACAAAATTTCAACAAAATTTGCAAGTATTGAACAAATTTCACATGGGTTTTCATTAAATTTAAACAACATTTTAAAGATTTTCAAACAACAAAACAAAGATTTGTAACTCATTTCAAAATGAAAACCCTAGTTTTTTTCTCAAAGAGGGAACCTGGTTTTTTTCTCCCAAGCTTGAAGAACTCAAATGGAGATTCCAAATCTTTTTCTTCAAAATCCAAATCCAACCAGAGCAAAAACTCTCCACCAAAATTGAAAATTGAAAATTATATGAAATAGAAAATGCTCAAATAGAGTTTTCCCCAAATTTTTGGTCAAACCCCTAAAATATCCCACCCGCTAAATTTATTGAACATTTGGAGGATATTTCCATTTTTTTAATTTAAAATCAATTTAATTTCCAAATGGAATTTCATGCACTTAAAATAAATTTCTTTTTACAAAAAGAATTCAAAATTTTATAAAGGAATTATTTTTCAAATTTATTTCCAAAAAGTGAAATTTAAAGTATATTTCTATTTTTCTATTTTAAATCAAAATATCACATTATGCCAAACAACTAATTTGATTTAATTTATCCCCATTAATTTAATTAGTCAATAAAATATATCTAATTCAAGATTAGATTATTTTATTAATTAAATTAAATTAATTAATAAATAACTACTTTTCCAACATTACAAATAGATACAATCAATCATCATTTTTAACTTCAAAAGCCATTTAATAACCTTTATACTATGGAATTAAATAAATAACCAAGGAGGAATGAACCAAATCAAAACAACTAAACCCGATGACAACCTGACAACATGCTTATGACTAGGGTGATATCTTGGCATGGAAAACCTAGCTACTATCTCCCAATCAATTACCGTTGGTCAATGGACACACTCAAACCTGTGAAATCAGGTGGAGTCGATATCCTGTACCTGTCAACCTACGAGAAAAGAGTATATCAAACATGCAAATATATATATAATAGAACACACCGTGAAGGGGAAAATCTCAAAATTGTAGGGCGCTCGCAAGCGAGTGATACAATCCCGTCCCCTTTGCCAATACACTCATCATAGACTGACAGTTCCATCATAAACAAATATCTCACGCAATAACATGTTACGATAACTAATCATCCTTACACCAATTTAAAACATGTCAAATAAAGCATCAGATAAGATACATCACATCACACTAATAAACTATCGCTCTATAATTATCGATCGCACACACATGGTACAACATCTCAATAACCAAAAAGCATATCAAAGCAAACAAGGACACACTGTCCAGCTAGAATGCAAAACGGAGGGGTATTACATGATAACTTAGAGACAACCATGAGAAGAATGGGTAATCCTAGCTTGATACCCAAAACATAAAGGAGAAGATAAAAATTGAAAAGGGAGAAGGGGCGACATAGCTAGGCTTAAATGGTTGCTTTAGAAGACCAACAACAAGCTAAATAACTAATGAGAAAATCTAGAATTGATTTTGGTAGATGTGGTTCTTAGCCTTCAAGAAGGTAGAAGAAGAAAAAAGAACAATTAAGTAAAGGATGATGGTTTATGGTCAAAAAGAGTAGTCATAAATAGAGGAATAAAATGTGTTAAACGCTATAGAAGCGTCTAATAAGGTGGAAAGGAATTCCCTAGTTCAATTATTCAAGTCAAAAGGATGATTATCTAGCTCAAATTTTTGAACTCTATACTCACACACTCTTAATTGGGATGCTTGATGCAATAGTATCCTAGGATAAAAGCAATATTGCATCACCAAAAAAATATTAGCAATTAGGTTGTTTCTTAGTGTTTTGGTTTTTTTGAATATTGATTTTGAATAAAGTAGCTTTGAATCAAGAGGCTAAAAATTGTGAAAAGAAGGGAAGAATTATGTAAACCATTCAATGAATAGTTGAGTTCTTTTGGGGGTTATTCTCTTAAAAGCAATAATTGCTAATTTCCCTTTTTTAGAGAAATAAATGAACATAAATACTAAAGAATAGAATATTAAAGATAAAAAATTCACAATGTTAGGGGTAGAGCAAGTGTTAACAACTTATTTTTATGTATGCATGTATTGAAAAATAATAAGAAATAAAATAAGCTTTATTTTGGATTTTGGAGGTTGCTTCTTAATTGTTGGTGTTTTCTTTTGTCTCCTAATTGATCTCGTTTAAATGTCTTATTTCTCTTCCATGCAAAGCATCATTTCTTTTAAGTGAGTGTAAGGTTTCCACAACAATAGTGGACTATGTTGCATTTCAGTAAGAAAGGTAGCAACAAGACCTTGAATGAAATATTTCCTCAAGTTATACTTTTGATGTGGCTTCATAAGTAAGATAGTCCAAACACTAAGGATTTAAACTAAGCTACAAAACATGTTTTTGTAATAAGCATCCAATGCATCTAGAGCTATGGTAGTCATTTAAACTACAAAAGATACTCATTGTTACACCACAAATAAACAAGCACTCATTTTCTTAAGTCTAACTTATCATTATTTTAAATACTATATTTTCTATTAATGAGTACACGTAGAAAATGATATATTGACCTCTATTTTAACATTCCTAAGTCTTGCCCCTTATGAATGTAAAATTTGTGATTGTTATTAATGTTGATTTGAATTGCTCTTCTATTCCTTTTATAATTTTTCATTAAATGAAAGTAATTTGATTAAATTTAATGATTAAATAAAATGTCAAAATTGTTAGAGTAATAGGTTGTTTACTTAATTAATTCAATCATATTGATTAATTATTTGAGTCACCTTTTACTTTATTTTCACTTAAGCTAAAATTAGGCACTTTAATAATTAATTTATTAAATCCTAGGGTTCACTTTAGAATTTTGATCTCCTTTCTTAAGGATTGATCTCTTTGTAATTATTCACTACTTGATTATGCATATTTTTCTTCAAGCTTGTAGAGCACCATTGTTGTGTTTCATTATCTCTTCTATGTGACAGGTTATTTGCTTGTAGCTGTTCACTGGGTTATGTGAGGTTAGTTTATCAACTTCAACATGGTATCAAAGCTTTAGATCTGTCGCTTCTTGTTCCTCTTTTGAGGGATCTTGCCTTAAAGCAAAGTTTCTATGCATTTTGAGTCAATTTGGACCTCACCATTGCGTTTGAAACACTCAAATTAGTCAAGATTGACCTTTGTTTCGTCAAATTTGGATTCACGGCATTAGATATATGAGGGTTTGAATTTTTAGAGGGTTTTCAGACCCAAAGGGTACCTACAATTTTGAAGCATTTTCAGCCTAAACAAACCTCACCATCACATTCAGAGCCCAAAAATCCCAAAATTGATTGTAAAATCATCAAAATCGAACACAGTGACTTCGAGAGGCTAATTTTTTTTATTTCTAGGTCGTACACCTTGGTACGACACACAATCCAAGAAAAAAATTAAAAAACACAAGCACTGCCATCAATTAACCGCTAGTGGTTAATGCTAGCTTAATCGCCAGATTTAACCACCAAACCCCTTTTGGAGTAGTTTTGGTGTTTTGGCCATAACTTTTGCATTTGAACTCAAATTTTTGAAAACAAAATATCACTGGAAAGCTGGTTTCAAGACCAATCTAGTGGTGTAGGTGTTTTTTCTTGATTTTTTCTTTACTGCATTTATTTCTAGTCAAAGTTAGATCTTTATTTTTGCGCTTCTGAGGGCATAAATTTTGCATACAGACTCCATTTTTTGAAAACAAATAGGCGTTGGAAATTTCTTCTAGTGCTCTTTCCAGATATGTAAATTTTTTCATTAGAAAATTTACCAAGTATATTTTATTCACTTTTTTGTGTTTTCACATTCTGGTGAATTACTTGGACATCTTAGCTCTTGGAAACTTCTTGTTTGCATGGGATGACTTCTTTTTGGCTATTATTCATGTATTTACAGTATTAGGTCCTTATTGGACCTTATGGGCTCACATTGCATGTATTTATCCTCTATATTGTACCTGTATTATGGGATCTTGCACATCACTTTGTGCCTTATTGTACTCGCACTATGATATAAAGTGACATGGTGGTTGACGTTTTCCTTTGTTTTTCCTTCATACCTTTCTCATGTGTTTGTGCCTTGGTTTGTGTGCCCTTTACATCTGCTTGTACTTTCATGTATCCACATTTAGATGTTCTTGGTTTTTTATCATGCACTACATTCAGGCATTCAGTATCAGTGTTCCTGTCATACCTCTCCCTTGTCAGTATTATGGGGTGGTTTCTACTATTGATGATATTGCTTCCTTGGTTTCGTTGGAGTGAGCTATGTATTCAGTATTTGTTCCTATGTACTTTCAGATACATAGTATATTAGTGGTTGGTTACTTATATTTCATTGAGATGGATCACTTACCACATGGAAACTCTTGCATTCAGGAGGTGACCTTCCATTTTCACTTGATTCATTCTTCTAACTATTGGTACTTGTGCCATCTATATCTTTGAGTTCTTGATGTTTGTCTTGGTTTTCCATTGGATTCGAGTAGTGTCATTGAGGGCACTCATGTCGATTCTTGTCTTCTTGATCCTGATCAAAATTTGTTTCAGAGAGGGTTTTTCTTTTAGCATTTTAGCAGTCATTCTATGATAGTGTTTGCAACTTCCTCATGTTTCAGTGGTTTTTTTCATGTTCATCATTTGTTCCATAACTTTTGTGTTTGAACTCAGATTTTTGAAAACAAAATATCACTGAAAAGCTGGTTTCAAGACCGATCTAGTGGTGTGGGTGATTTTTCTTGATTTTTTCTTTACTCCATTTATTTCTAGTCAAAGTTAGATCTTTATTTTTGCGCTTCTGAGGGCATAACTTTTGCATACAGACTCCATTTTTTGAAAACAAATAGGCGTTGGGAAGTTCTTCTAGTGCTCTTTCCAGATATGTAAATTTTTTCATTAGAAAATTTACCGAGTACATTTTATTCACTTTTTTGTGTTTTCACATTCTGGTGAATTACTTGGACATCTTAGCTCTTGGAAACTTCTCGTTTGCGTGGGATGACTTATTTTTGGCTATTATTCATGTATTTACAGTATTAGGTCCTTATTGGACCTTATGGGCTCACATTGCATGTATTTATCCTCTATATTGCACCTATATTATGGGATCTTGCACATCACTTTATGCCTTATTGTACTCACATTATGATATAAAGTGACATGGGGGTTGATGTTTTCCTTTGTTTTTCCTTCATACCTTTCTCATGCATTTATGCCTTGGTTTGTGTGCCCTTTACATCTACTTGTACTTTCATGTATGCACATTTAGATGTTCTTGGTTCTTTATCATGCACTACATTCAGGCATTCAGTATCAGTGTACCTGTCATACCTCTCCCTTGTCAGCATTATGAGGGGGTTTCTACTATTGATGATATTGCTTTCTTGGTTTCGTTGGAGTGAGCTATGTATTAAGTATTTGTTCCTATATACTTTCAGATACATAGTATATTAGTGGTTGGTTACTTATATTTCATTGAGATGGATCACTTACCACATGGACACTCTTGCATTCAGGAGGTGACCTTCCATTTTCACTTGATTCGTTCTTCAAACTATTGGTACTTGTGCCATCTATATCTTTGAGTTCTTGATGTTTGTCTTGGTTTTCCATTGGATTCGAGTAGTGTCATTGAGGGCATTCATGTCGATTCTTGTCTTCTTGATCCTGATCAACATTTGTTTCATAGAGGGTTTTTCTTTTAGCATTTTAGCAGTCATTCTACGATAGTGTGTGCAACTTCCTCATGTTTCAGTGGTTTTTTTCATGTTCATCATTTGTTCCTATCTTTTGGGACAATTTCTTCTTGATTGGAGGCTTCTTCTTCCTTCACTCTTGTTTGGAGACTTCTTTAGTCCTTCACTTGTTCCTATTATTTTTGGGACATTCTTATTTGGAGGCTTCTTACTCCTTCACATGTATTTCTCTCTTTTGGAGAGGAGTTTTTCCCGTGAGGTTTTCTCCTTTTCTCCTATTGTGAGAGATCTTTTACATTTGTACATAGGTACCTCATCAGGCCTAGTTGTTGGGACCCATCTTTGCTTTCATGCGTTTTGTCCTTAGTTTTTAGCTTCTCCCTAAGTTCATCTTAAGGGGGGTGTTAGAGTAATAGGTTGTTTAATTAATTAATTCAATCATATCAATTAATTATTTAAGTCACCTTTTACTTTATTTTCACTTAAGCTAAACTTAGGCACTTTAATAATTACTTTATTAAATCCTAGGGTTCACTTTAGGGTTTTGATCTCCTTTCTTAAGGATTGATCTCTTTGTAATTATTCACTACTTGATTATGCATATTTTACTTCAAGCTTGTAGAGCACCATTGTTGTGTTTCGTTATCTCTTCTACATGACCAGTTATTTACTTGAAGGTGTTCGTTGGGTTATGTGAAGTGAGGTTTGTTACATGAAACTAATAAACTCATAATCTAAAGTGTGAAATAATGTATTTAAATAATTAATCAAAACAAGTTAAATTAATTAAATATATGGTAATTAATAATGTTTTCTTATTTAATCATTTATTCAATAATTTTTCATTTAAATTTATTAACTTGATTGAAAATGATTAATATTTATTTTCAAAAAATATAAGAACATTTAATTCTAAACTATTAATTATACAAATTTACAATTAATTTTTTTATATTAAAATAATTATTTAAAACTAATTTCTTATTTTATATAAATAAATATTTTTTCTCTTAAATTGAATTTATTATTAAAATATACTAAAAAAACAATATTTTCGTATAAAGATTCCTTTAGCTAAGTGAATAAAGTATTATTTTATTGATATAGTTTCCTAATTTTGAGGTTTAAGGGTTCGAAAGATCTTATATAAAGGAGAAATTTATTTTGGAATATTATTATCAATAGTATATTTTTATGTTTATCAATATTATTATTTTAGCATACACATAGTCATGGGTATGTTTGAAAATATTTAAATATTTTAAATGAAATATTTTAGAGAATGTTTTAGTTATGATAAATAAATGAATGTATGATTAAATTTTAATAAATTTATAATTTTTAAGAAAAAAAAGTTTTGAAATAATAAGAGTTATTGAAGGATTCAAATCTTTGAATAATATGTAGAATAAACTTAGAAGTGTGTTGGATTTTATTTATATAAGATTCAATTTTGAAAACCAAAAAATTAGTGTTGATAATTCATATGTCCATACAATTTCAATGAGGTGCTAAATAATGACACTCTAATTTTTGGTGGTGGAAACTTATAATCAAGCTAGCCCAAATCATTTTCTATGGCATTTCCCTCAAACATTTCACCTCCTAGCATGATTGGTAACCTAGGTTGTCCTCTTCCTATCTAATGCACTACTCTTGTCCCTAATATTTGTATGGATTTGATTAGGGATAGGGATGAAGTTTCATAGATATTTAATGCCCTCATTTGTAGATTTACAAAGGCATGGCCAAAACTTTACGATGTCCACTCTTGGATCATTAAAAATTGGAAAGAAGGTATGAAGGAAGAAATCTATATTTACCCTTATTCCAAGGGGTTTTTATCCTTGAATTTGAATCTCATGATGACAAATAGTTGCTTCAAAATGGTCCTTGGTTCTTCAATGGAGATTTTTTATGCATGAAACTTGATTCCCCTCCTTTGATTCCTGAATTGAAACTTTCTTCTATGTGTTCTTTGGGTGTGTTCACCTTAGCTTCCTCTACAATTCTAAGAATTAGAGAGTCTACGATTCATTGATAATGACATAGGCAATTATCACTGCACATCAAAAGAAATAATTAATTATGAAATCTCAACCTACACACATATATGTGTGTGGAAATTGATCTTTTCAAAGGTCTTCCTAGAGAAATATATTTGAAGGTGGGAAATAGATGCTAGAGACAACCCATAGATTACAAAAAAATCATTCAAATGTAGGAAGTTGTTTTCAACTAATCATTTTACCCCTCAATGCCAAAAGTTGCAATCTCATGTATGGGGAAGGGACACCTCAAGTGGTAAGCCCACCTAGTGGATTAGGATAGATTCACACCATTACATGTCATTCCAACAGGTGCTCAAAATGATTTGGTTTCTTCCCAATCTACTTCAAAAGCCATTCCAAATTTGTATACCTCTCCTTCACACATTCTACAAGACCCATGAGGCTTCTCTTGAAGATAATATCCTAAAGGTTTCTTCAATCCAACTAAAGAAAAAAATCTTCAAGACTATTGATTCTCTCTAGTCTCACTAGAGACATTAGTGAATGTTCCTAGAGGAAATGAAGATAACTCAAAAGAAAAAATAGAAAAAATCCAGAGTCATTTCCTTAGACAGAGAATGAATGAACATAGGTAAAGCAAAAGAAGACCCCCCTCCAAAAAAAAAAACTTAAGCATGAAATGATTTCAAGATCATAAAAAAGGGAAAATTATGAAGAAATGTATGATTCTAAAGCATCCCTACTCAAGGGTTGATGCAAATTTCTATTGTTATAATTGATTTATATTTAAGGGAGTGCCATGTTGATGGCAATGTTACTTGTAGCAACAAGGAAAATAAATTCTTCATAGAAACACCGCAAAGAGCCTATCCTTCTTAAAAGACTTAACCAAAGACAACCCTATGGGATCTGTATGATAGGATAAAGGTTGACTCAGTTCAATCCCAAGCCTCTGGTAGTGAGGTCTTGACAATACTAGGTTCACTTCAGGGTATGATGTGATATTGTTGTTAATCTCAAAGGGACTATATTTGTTTGAAATTATATGTATTAGACACTAAATTTTTAGTTAGATCATAAAATAATATCATGAAATCGATAGATTTGAAATAATATTTCATGAACATCAAAAATTTTGCTATCACTTAAGTAGATTTAGCTTTAAGCATTCAACAATTTCATAGGAAACGAAATATTTTCAATAAATTTTCATCCATTCATCTATTTTTTGAAACATTTTCTAGAATTTAAACATCTATTCTAAAAAAAAGTATAAAAAATACTGAAAATTAAAATTTATCCTGGTTATTCTCCACACATGCCCAAAAGAATTAACCAAATCAAATCAAACCACTTTATACTTCACCAGATTGTTTCACAGCTACATATAAAATAATGCGAGCTTTTAAAGAGAGGGGTTTTAGTTTGGACACCGAGTAGGTTCTGCATGCACCCTTAAACGATGCAACACACAATCTTGTTTAGCTGAACTAACAAAACCAGCTACAAAGAGTCATGAGATAGATAGCTATCAAATTGGCTTCAATATTGATTAATATCTACGTGCATACAAGTTTTTAGACTGGAATTATTTAGAAAATGGCAAAAAAGAACAAAACTTAGAGAAGTTTTGGCTCTTCCAAAATCCACAAAATTTGAACTTAACTTAAAAAGAAGTATACTTTGGCATTTTATAGAAGTAAGGCACAGATAGGATAAGACAAATACATGAGAGGAAATCCAAGGGAGGAATCATATCAAGGTACGTGGAATGCAGTGACTGGTAGAGAATTGCAATTGAGGTCAACAAAGGTCAACTCCGATCACACATTGAAGCACTTCGGGCTTTAATCTTTTTAGTATCAAGGATCTTTCTTGGAACCAAACAAATCTGTTCAAGAAAAATGTAGGAACTTCCCATACATTCAAAATGACCAGGTGGAATTTCCATTCCTACATTTAGGTTCATCCTCGATTTGAACATTCTAGGAATAAGCAACACTCAAAATGGATACACTTCTTGGTTGCATGCTTGAATTCTAGAGTCTCGGTTTCCTGGTATCTGGTGTATCTTCACAACAAACTCTATTCCAACATGAGCTTTTAAAGTGTATTGTTGAACCTGGAAACACCATCATATTTTTCTACAAATTTGATTTTCCTAAGCATCCATACCCGAACTCTGCATCTCCTGCAATTAAAAATTCCACTCATTAAATCCCTTAAAAAAAGTATTCATAAAAATCTCATGTAAATAAAACCATCATTCAATTGTTGTCACATAAATTTCCATAAATAACACGCTTTCTAGCATATTACAAATCCTTGCATGATTATCTTATATATATACATATATACATATATATATATATATGTATATATACATATATACATATGTATATATACATATGTATATATATATACATATATATACATATGTACATATATATACATATGTATATATACATATGTATATATATATATATATACACATATGTATATATATATATATACATATGTATATATACATGTATGTATGTACCAGATTACTAGACTATCAAAATCATTGGATAACCATAAGATTTTAAAAATTCACTTTACATCGCTACCCGATACCCAATATTTAGCTTTACCCACAAATTTTCCTTGGAGTTCGGTTTTATCAGAATTTCCATCTTACCAAACCTCAGCTATCATACCAGAACATTGTGTTCAGATTTGCATTACCTTTTTCCCTTTTCAAGCATTCCCAGTTCTCGATATCTAGTACCCGGAACACTGCATTATGAAGTACTCTTTTATTAAAGATTTCTCTTTGCTCTTCACTTTTGGTGATCTTTTCAACTAGCTAGCTCCTACCATATATAAGAGTTAAAATTTTCACTTGGGTCCCCAAGTCTTACAGCCTTGGGGTGTGTTGTGAGACCACACAACAACTTACAACCAATAAAGCCAAATTTAAACCAAAACTTGAGATTAAATCACCAGTTGTAAATTATAATTTATGCATATTTTAAAACAATAACTTTTTCCTTTACATAGATTCAGGCATAAAAAAGTAAAACTACCCAAGAAACATCTGTGTGTACTCTGATTAATTCCAATTTTTAGAATTCAGTGAAAAGAATCAGTTCATTGAAATTGAACTACATAATATGGTAATCCTCCAAAGCCAACCAGGTATAGAGCCTTGTTGCCAGTCAAGCGTCCATAGCCCCGATAAGGTTATCTCCGTAATTGCCCCCAAACATAGCTCTACTACCAACCAAGCGTATATAGCCCTAGTAGAGATATTTGGATAGCCTAAAGAGTTGATTTTTTCTTTTAGATATTGCAATGATAGCTCATTTTCTCTTTTGATATTTCAATAATAGCTCATTTTCAACTTGTAGACAATGAAGCCCGCTATTAGGTTGGGAATTGTAGTGGTAGTGAAGATTACCTTTTGATTTTTCATTCAATGCAAATATCTTCATCAATTCACTACTTACCAATTATTCATTTAATAATTCCCTGTTGGTGTGTATTTCTGGATAAATTTTACTAATTTATGCCAAATTATAGCTAACTACAACTCACTATATGTTAGAAAATGTGCATAAATTAAAATTTAGCAATGAACAATTTAATCACCAAATTTAAATCTAAATTTAGAACCATTAGTCACCACCCTTCTGATTAAATTCTATGGCAACCGCTAAATACTCGGCTAACACTTCTGATTTGATGACGCTACACCACATTAATGAATCGGGAATGTCATGATGACATTGAAACACAATCACATTATTTTGCATTAAATTCACATGCCTCAACTTACACATATTACTTCTTTCAATTTACCTAGGTGATGACGTGTGTTGCCTTACTGGATTCATCTTCCTTTCTACTCCACACACATAAGCACCTTCATAATTAATATGGCTTACAAAAAATATGAAATGAATATTAACTTCAAAATATTCAACTTGCTTGATTCACAATCTTCGTATTGATCAAATTTGAAGTAATTTATAACCAAATTTGTGCAAAGAATTAATTTGATTTAACATTCCACTTTGAAGAGAATTATTTTGTTGCCACCTTGCTTATGGTTTCCAAGACTTCACTTGAGGAAACTATGTACTGCAACTTCCTCACGACTTTCTATAAATTCCCCACTTCTCAAATTCTTCACGGTTTTTCTTAGCTTTCTTGTTATTCTGCATTTCTTGCTTGCTTCTAGGTCATGGATACTCCAATTTTCTTGTCTTTCTCTCACTACCAGAATGTTTTCTTAGGAAGTACCACATCACAAAGGCTCGTAAAGGTATTCTTTATTTAGACTTCTAGTTTCACTATACCAAATTTGTGCTTAGTTCTTGGGGAAAAGTATCCAATTCAACCTATGAAGACCCTAATCCAACAATGAAGCACAAATGATAATAGAAATCCAAATAATGAAGCAATACAACTTCAATTCCTATGCCATAATTAAATCACATCCATTGCTCTTCTCCATTTTTCTTTGTTTGTTCTCAAATAGTATGTTAGATAGCTCTAGATCCCAAGATAGCGAAATTTCAAAGATTGTGGTTCTTCAAGATGAATGATATGAGAAGAAAATTATTGAAGATTGTGGTTGACCTTGAAATGAGGATGATGACTTGCTTTTATGGACATCCCAATTCAAATGAAGGGTTATGATTGAATGATGAGGTATCATGATCAATGTATGAGATTAATTGAGAAGAAAAGAGATTTAAGGATGGGAAGGATAGACCGCAATCCAAAAAAATGGAATAAGAGATAGGGCTTGACTTAGAAGAAATTCAAATTAAATAATGATAGCAATTATTTAATTTAAAGGAGGGAAAATGAATAATTAAATAATTAAAAATGATTATTTAATTATAGAAGGAGGGGTGTTAAAATATAATATAATTAAAAAATATTTATTTAATAAAAGGTGGAAGGGAATGATAAATAATTAAATAATAAAAAATATTTCTTTAATTATGGAGAAAAGAAAGAGAAATAATTAAATAAATAAGAATTTATTTAATTATGGAGAGAAAAGGCTAATGAATAATTAAATAATAATAATTATTTTTTAGACTACAGGAATTGATGACCGGTGGCGCTGGCGCGACACACCCTATGATACCACAAGGATGGTGAGGAGACTAGACCTCTTGACCTCTTGCTTGCAACAAGATGCTTTAGCCAATCAAGCTAGGCCCACCACCCCAAAATAATTATTTAATTATAGAGGAAAATAGAAATAAATAAATAATTAAATAAATAAAATTTATTTAATTAAGGATAGAAAAAGATAATTAGTGACGTAATTTAAATAAAAATGATAATTATTTAAATTAATCAAAAGAGGAATAAGGATAAAATGAATTAATCAAATAATTAAGAATTATTTAATTAATAGAAGAAAATGACATTAGGAAATGATCAAATAATTAAAATTGTTTAATTATGCATGGAAGAAGGAAAATTAGTGATAAAATGTTACTTGCAGGCTCGGGACATTTTTCAGCGTTTACAATTAGAAATAAATAAATAAATAAATTTAATTTATGTGTGTGATGGGAAGAATAGGGAATAAATAAAATATTAGTTTTTATTTATTTAGAGGAAGTGAAAATAGAAAATATAATTTATTTAATTGTAAAGGAAATGCTAGCTAATTAAATAATTTAATTATAATAGATAAGAAGAATTAATTAACACAAATTAAATAATTCAAAACCAAATAATTAATATGGATGAGAAGAATTAAATTAATGGATTAATTAAATAACTAAAAATTAAAATTGTTGGCATTGAGCACTAGAAATGGGCTCTACAATGCGTTCCTAGGGTTCCTACCTGATCGTCCTGCAAGTGCTCACATGTGCTAGGTGGGGGAGGCTAGACCCTCCCCCACGCAGGTTTGAATAGGTGGCACCCCTCCATAGTTTAGGGTTTTATTTCTTTCTTTCTCTTCTTTGGTAGTCTCTCTTTATTTATTTTTCTCCTGCACTCTGTTTCATTTGGGTTAGCAGTTTTTCTCTGTAGCACTGGCTTTGGGGTTGCCCTCGGCTCATTGCAGGCCCCGTTGGTTGGGGGTATGGAACCCCCCAATGCTGATTCCAGTGGTGATAGGTCTAAACAGTCATCGAGGACATTTAAAGATGCTATTACAGATGGAAAAATCTGCATTCCTCTCTCTATTGGGTTTTGTATTAGCGATGACCAAAGCAAGGTGGGTATCAATGGTGACCCGGGAGGAGAAGGTAAGCCCTTAGATGCTTCTTGTTATGCAAAACTTGTTCCTAACTCGGAAATGAAGGAAATAGTTAAGGGCCAAAAAAATCAACACAAAGATATTGCTATATTTTTTGCTATTGTAAACGTGAATAAAATGCCTACTAGAAAATTCTTGGATGCCCAGTTTTCTAACATTTTGGCTTTGAAATTTTGGATTCAAGTTAGTTACTGTAGAATGTTGCAATGTGGGGTATTTGTTATCTTTTTTAAAGACCATTCTATACAAGAAAAAGTTACAAATAAATCTTTCTGGAATCTTGGAGGCTATATATTTCGTGCCCTAGCTTGGTTGCTAGCGGCCATTGCTAAGGAAGTCCTTGCCTTGTCTTGCCCAAGATGGATGGTGGTTAAAAACATCCCGTTGAAGCACTGGAAGTTGGTTCCCACCCTCCTCACTCCTTTCAAAAAGGTGATTAGGGTTGATGAAACAAAGGCTTCTCTCCCCCATCTTGATGTCAGGGTTTTAGTGTCCCTCAATCCCAAGATCAATATATCGCCTGGTATTACCATAGAAGATGATGATAAAGATATTAGTTGTCCCATTGAAATCCTTGGTGGCATCAATGCTTGCTACCTGTGTCATAATGAAGGACACATTATGAAAAAATTTCCCCTCATCAAGAAACCAACTGAAAAAAACTAAAAGTAAAGATGAAGGCCCTGGGAACATTCCGACCAGTGCTGGTAACCCCAGTTCTGGTGTGGAACTAGAGCACCAATCCAGCTTGGGTGCCCCAAGAAATAATTTTGTCTCTGAGAATCATAACATGGGAGAAAGCCATGGTGATCTGTTGGAAATTAACTCAAATTTCATTCCCTCAACCCAGTGGGGTGAAAGTAAACCCAATCCAAGCCATATTGAGGTGAAGGTTGAGGTAGTAGCTACCCTCGAGTCCTCCAGAATTGGGGATGCTATCTTATCCAACTCCTCTCCTAGAATTAGTCCTGAACAAGTTGAAAGGCTTAATGCCCGCCAACTTTCTATACATGAAATCCGAAAAAGGATTGAAGAAAATGACTTAAAGGGTAACCATCCCTATAGTGAAGTAACTATAATGCACCTTAATAAAGACAATGGGAAACTCTCTCTGATTGAGGGACTAGGGTTTGAAACTGGTGCAATTGATGTTGGCTTTTCTAAAGTCCTTGTTTGTGGGGAAATATCCAACGGCCATACTCTTGATGAAAAGGATGCCTCTGGGTCCTTAGGTAAGCCGCCTTCTCCTCACCTTGACCCCGGCCAAGAAAACATCCACTCCACTCTCTGTCAACCTAACCCCTCTTGTTAAAGGAGGGCCCTACTATTAACCAAGAGCAAGAGGTCGACTATGCTATCTCTTATATAGTGGGTACTATTAGCAATGTTGAACAAGTCCTGACTCTTCCCACCCTGGACCTTATAGAGGAAATTGGCGCAAGTTCTGATGAGAATATCATAAAGAGGCGAGTGGAGAAACCTCACAAAACTAGAAATGGGCCAGGAAGGCCTAGGAAATACCCCTTGACAGAAAATGGAGATGCCAAACTAGCCAAAACCAAAAGGAAGAAAACCAGCTTTACAACTCAATCCTCGTAGGCTAAAAGGCCCAAAGGGGTGGAAAAGCTCCCTAAGTACTTTGATAAATTCAAGAATAGCCAAGAGGACTCTCTCATGAATGGGGATGATGAACCTTAATCTCATTTCCTAGAATGTTAGGGGGTTATAATCCCCTGACAGAAAATATATTGTCAGAAGGATTTTAAATTTGGAGAAGATGAAAGATTTTGTGCTCCTCTAGGAAACTAAAGCAATTGGCTTCCTACTTGAAGTAAATTTGAAATTCATCTGGAAGGACTCGAATTTCTTCACCACTAACCATGAGAAGGGTAGAGGACATGCTGCCATCCTGATAGCCAAAAAATGGAAACAACATATTAGTAACTAGGGATCCTCCCCTTGTAACAGAGTAGTCTTGATAACCTTACACAAGGATGGTGAAAGCTTTGGGATATGTTCAATTTATGCTATGAATGATCATTGTGATAGAACCTTGTTGTGGCAATGGATGGCTACCCTACTAGAGGTCCCCTAGTTAATTGGAGGTGACTTTAACATGATTGAACAACATGAAGACAAGTGGGGTGGAATTGACATGACTTGGAAAGGGGCTGAAAAACATTTTTGGTTAAGGGAAAAGAATAAATTAAGGATCCTTGACCCTTTGGAAGGGGGAAAAAAATATTGGCAGGGTATCTAGTTTTATTGGTGCAACACCCAAAAGGGAGGCAAGAGGATCTACTGGATGTTAGACTGGTTTTATTCCAACAAGGACACCTTCAAATTTCTTCTTGATGACTCTATGCAGCAAGTCTATGTGCATCCTTATAACCTATCGTATCACCACCCCATCACAGCCAAAGTGGTTGCCCATCATGAAGTTCCTAATGATGTTCCAAAATAGCCAAAATTTATTTTGAATGCAAGCCTGCTACAGGACAGTGACTACAAGGATGGAATTGCTTCCATCAAAGAAATCAATAAGTGGCTCCTTAAGGGAAAAAGTTCCATTGAGAAATGGGAAAGTAATGTGGAGGCTTGGATGAATTTTTTGCAAATAATTGGTAAAAAGAAAGCCTTGGATTCTAGAAAAGAGGAAAACCTTGTTAAAACTAAAATTCTAATTTAGGCTGATCCATATAACATCAGCCTCAGTGAGGACCTTTCCATGGCAAAGGATAAACTTCAAAAACTGTAGGCTCTCAAAACCAAAGGCATCAGGGTAAGAGCCAGACTCAATTAGTTAAGTTGTGGGGACAAGGGCTCAAAGTTATTTTTCAATTACATTCAAGAGAAAAATGGTAGAGGTCTAGTTGGGAAAATTTGGGAGGAAGGAACCCTCTTCTCCTCTCAGGAAGATATTTTAAGTCAATTCCACTGCTTCTATAAGATCAACAGTTGGACTGTTGTGGCCATTCCTGTGAGGAAGATCAACAGACCATGAACGACATGGATATACTCTGTAATTGAAGATGATGATCGGTTCGGTGAACAGTTCGATGTGTGATTAGTGTGTATGAATTCAATTTTGAGAGCATTGTAACTGGGATGTTCTGTACAAGGTTGATCAAGGATATTTTGCTGCTATAAATTGACATTAGAAAGTTAAGTCTGAACTCTATATGTAATTTTCTTTACTGTAATACAAAGAGGCTTTTCTTGGTGTGGTGGCTTTTTCTCCTGTAAGGGTTTTCCCAAGTAAATCTAGTGTCCAAATTGTGAATGTTCATTTCTTTATTTTTGTTATTTCTTTTATGAGTATCTTAATTAAACTATAATTGCAAAATTTAAAGTCACCTCTCCATTCTTCCCCGAGGTTTTGACGTTAGGAGAGTTTGTTCCGCACCTAAGCTTTCCTTACAAGTGGTATCAAAGCTTGGCCAGTTGTGTTATCCTTGTGGGTACATTGGGTTTTTTGTGTCAATTCTGTTCAGTGGGAGTCTTGTAGAAGTTTGGTAATTCGAATTACAGATTAAGATGGCAAGCATGTCAGGAAAGATTGAAATTGAGAAATTCAATGGAAACAATTTTGAGTTGTGGAAACTTAAAATGGAAGATCTGTTGGTTGACCATGATCTTTGGATTGTTGTGTCTAGAACGAAGCCTACAGGCATGAAGCAAGAAGATTGGGACCTTGCAAATTGAAAATCAAAGGGGTTGATAAGGCTCTGTTTAGCAAACTCTATTCTTCTAAATGTTCATAAAGAAAAGACTACATCTTCTTTGTGGAAAAGACTGGGAGCTATTTATCAGGGCAAGTCCTTGGTGAATAAGTTGTTCTTGAGGAAGAAGTTGTACTCTTTGAAAATGCAGGAAGGAGCATCTGTTGCTGATCACTTGAATGCTTTCAACATGTTGATTGCTTAGTTGGCATCTGTGGGTGTGAAGATTGATGAAGAAGATCGTTGTATGCTGTTGTTATGTTCTTTTCCAGATTCTTGGGATCACGTGGTGATGAATATTGGGAGTACAACATCCACTTTTAAGATGGAAGATGTTGTTGCTTCTTTGTTATTAGAAAAGATGAGAAGAAAATATTCTGAGATGGTGAAGGAGGCCCTTGCTGTTAGAGGAATATCGAAAGAAAAAGGCAAGAAGAAGGACAAGAAGTCCAAATCCAAATCAGAAGGGAGATCAAAGTCTCCTAGTAAGAAGTACAAGATAAAGTGTTGGAATTGTGGGCAACCTGGTCATGTCCGAAAGGATTGTAAAGAGGAGAAAAAGAAGAAGAAGAATTATTCTTCTGACAATGATTCTTCTCAGAGTGATGCAGACACTTTCATTGCAGCCTTGGCTACACAGGCATCAGATGATGTCTGGCTGATTGATTTTGGAGCATCTTTCCACATGACATCTCATAGAGATTGGTTCACTAAGTATGAACAATATGATGGTGGAAGGGTGTATTTGGAAAGCAATTCATCTTTGGAGATAGTTGGCCATGGAAGAGTCAGAATTTAGTTCCCTGATGGAAGAGTGAAGGGAATCAATGATGTGATGCATATACCAGGTCTGGCTCAAAATTTACTTTCTGTTAGTAAGCTGAATGATATTGGAGTGCAAGTCACATTCTATGGAAATGGCTGCAAGATGACTAGAGGCTCAATGGTGCTAGCTAGGGGTGCTCATATTGGTACCCTGTATAGGTTGGATGCACATGTTGTGCAATGCAATAGTGTCTCTAAAAAGTCACAGAAAGCTACTCATGGAGATAAAGAGGAAAAAGTTCCTGATAGTGTAAAGATCATGGGATTAAAAGACATAAAACTACACCCTACACTCCGTAGCAAAATGGAGTTGCAGAAAGGTTCAACAAGACAGTGATGGAAAGAGCACGAAGTATGTTGAGTAGTGCTGGCTTGGAGGAGAAGTTCTGGGCTGAGGCAGTTGCAACAACATGTTACTTAATAAATTTTTCTCCTAATTCCATTCTTGTTGAGAAAACACCTTTGGAAGCATGGTCTAGAAAGAAGCCCTCTCTGAGACATATTTGTGTCTTTGGATGTGATTCATATGCATATGTGCCAAATGAAAAAAAGATCTAAATTGGAAAACAAGGCTGTTAAATGTATTTTTATTGGTTACAGTGCTGGCATAAAAGGATACAAGCTTTGGAATCCTAATACAAAGAAGGTTCTATACAACATAAGTGTTATTTTTCATGAGCTAAAGCCTTCTACTTTGGATCTGTAGTCAGAGACAAAATCAGAGGATAAAAAGGATGTAGTTGAAATTCCTTCGACATCAGATAAAGAGGAATTGAAAATTCAAAATGTACCTGGAACTGAGGAGAGCTCAAGTAGTTCTGAGAGTTCTAAAGAAGAAGAACAACCTCAGCCTCAGTCTGTGAGGAGGTCAACACATGAAAGAAAGCAACCTGATAGGTATGGGTTTTCTTTGATAGATTCTACTTGTGCCTATGCTTTAATTTCTAGCACTAATGAGCCTAGGACTATGAAAGAGGTATTTAGAATGTCTGATTTAAACTCTTGGTTGGAAGCCATGAATGAAGAAATGGCATCATTAGAAAAGACTGATACTTGGAGTTTGGTGCCCTTACTTGAAGGAAGAAAAGCTGTTGGCTGCAAATGGGTATTTAAAAAGAAAATAGGTCTGGATGGCAGTGTGGAGAAGTATAAGGCAAGGTTGGTTGCAAAAAGGTATTCCCAGGTAGAGGGAATTGATTATGGAGAAATTATTTCTCCTGTAGCTAAGCTGACGTCTATCAGATTTCTTTCGTCACTTGCAGCAACGTATGACTTAGAGATTGAACAGATGGATGTGAAGACAACATTTCTTCATGGTGACCTTGAAGAAGAAATTTATATGTCCCAGCCTAAGCACTTTGTGGAAAAAGGTAAAGAAAAACTGGTTTGCAAGCTGAATTTTTTTTTGGTATGGATTAAAGCAATCTCCTAGAATGTGGTACCGAAAGTTTGATACTTTTTTTTTGTCATTGGGATTTGTAAGATCGAAGTCTGATCCTGTGTACTTCAAAGCCGAAAGTGATCGTATTCTTATTATTGCTCTCTATGTTGATGATATGTTGTTCATAGGCAATAGTAAGTTAATGATTTCTGATCTAAAATATCAATTGTCTGCAAAGTTTGAAATGAAAGATCTTGGTGTAGCTAGGTATATTCTGGGAATGGAAATAACTAGGGAGGAAGAGTAGAAAACTTTGTCTCTTTGGCTCAATCAGAGTAAGTATATTAACACTGTTCTGGAGAGATTTTGTATGACTGATTGCAAGCAGCTAGTTGTTCCAGTCTTGCAGGGAACGAAGCTATCTGTTGAAGATTGTCCAAAATCTCCTACTGAGATAGAGGACATGACCAAAGTGCCTTATGCTAGTGTAGTCAGTAGTTTAATGTATGCAGTGGTATGTACAAGGCCAGACATTGCCCAAGCAGTGGGAGTACTTAGTCGTTATATGGAAAATCCTGGAAGGACACATTATAGCCTCGAAGGATTTGAAATTGTCTCTAAATTATGCTCTAGAATCAAGATCTATAACAAAACCAACTTTGTGATCTCCGAATGGTATATAGTCTTGAAGCCCCAAAATTTTTGTGATAGCTTCATCATTTTAAAATGTGTCCAAAACTGGTGGTGCTTACTGCTCCCAGTCTATGAGTTGGGGATAAATGAGTGGAAGGTATTTGGATTTTTATGTGAAAGTGAATGATATGGAGGATAAGGTACAAATGAAGTATTCTTGAAATATTTTGGTGATATGCATAAAGAATTCATCAAAGGTTCCCTTATTAGTAGTTTGAACAATGGGAAAAGGTTTGGATACCTCATTGGGGATGGAATCAAGGTATAAAGACATAGCTTCTAATGTCATATATCCAATCCATTGATATTTCTCTTTTTTCCATAATTATTGGATCTATTTATCCTTGTTCGTGAAGCCCAAGTCCACCTTGAACTTTATATCCCATGTTCTTAATTATATGAAGACCCTTAAGTATATTTGTCAATCGGTAAAGTAAGTGGGTCTTTCTATTTTTTATACAACCATGTGGAGATGTCTTCTTCTATAGATTCTTTATTCAACTCTCCCCAACATGAAAATTTTGTGAGTTTACTTTTAATAGCAACTATAGATGTCATTTGGCTAGTTGATTGGGGCTTGTTGTATGATCTTGGTGAAGACGGAAAAGGCCCTATGTATAGAAGTATTATTTCATGTTATACTCTCTATATCCTTTGACATTAAATTAGACCTTGATCTTGGGGATGGTGATGTTTGGAGTGGATGATGTAGATAGGGTGGATGAGTCTACATATGATGAGAAAGATGGAGTGGCATCATTATTAGGTACTTTGATAGATTTATAATATATTCCTTCCATGTTTTAGTAATATTGAAAAGGGAAAGGATAACCATATATAGTCACTTCAAAATAGTATAGGGGGAACTCAAGCATCCGTGGTATGTAGATGGTACAACCTACATTGCATGTATCCAAGTGTGGCCTAGGAGAATGTTATAGACAAGATATAGGTCCAAGATTTGACAGGTAATATATGTTATAACACAACCAACTTGGTTGGATGAATTATTATCCCCTCAAACTCATGCTTAACCTCATCATATGCTTTTATAGTGACATGTATTTGTAAATCTATGACACCATTAGAATATACAACTGTTTTAATAATTTAAGAGTCAATATTCAAGGTTACTCCACCATCTATCATGAGTCTTTTGATTTTATGTTTGTGGATGAATACTTCTAGACGTAGAGCTTCATTATGGGATGGATTGGTAGATAGGATGTATCTTTTAGCGAATACTATGTGTATGAATAATGTGAGTGCATAAGAAAATAATACAGCACACCAATGAAACATTATATTACAGAATTCAAATGATAATCAAATCAAAACAAACAAACTCTCTAATGAAATCTCATTGTCCTCTATCTCCAAGGATTCTTGAAGTCATTTTTCTCTCAGATTGTTTGTGCACATGACTTTCCAAATGACAACCTGAAGAATGAGATGCTGGAAATGCAAGAGATATCTCCTACACTACATGATTACTAAATTAGTTGTAGATGATATGAAAAGATTAAGATGTTGCTATGATATTGATAATGAAATGATAGGATTGAACTACTGCAATTAAGATGCTACTAATGCAAGTTCCCTAATTAATCTACTTGATTCTAAAATGAAAACATTAAAATGACAATACTAAGATGCTAAAACTAGAATGACAATTCTCTCTAAAATTCTACAGAGTTTAATAGTACCAGCTCTCTATATGAATTTGTTGTAAATGAGGGTCCATTTATAGATTTTCCAAGGCCATGAGCTTAGGTGGCAGGAACCAACAGTTTGGATTTGATCTGGAGAGATGGATGATTGAGGATGAAGAGGTTAGAGAGAATCGAGTGTGTTCCCTTTAGAAAAACAAACTGCCAAGTGTGAAGAGGAATCAAATGAAGATGAAGGCCAAGTGTATCAAAATTTGTTACAATTTGTTGAGGATAAATGTCATATTAAATATTGAAAATATTTAATTTCATGAGACACATGATGAGATGGAAGGTGAGAAGTTAGTAGAAATGTGCTTAAATCCAAATATAAATTTAAATTTAATAAGAGGGAGTTAATTAAATAAAACAAGCTAATTGAATTTGTTTATTTAATTAAGACATGAAGAAAATGATTTAAGATAGGAAGAATTAGGGAAAGTGAACTATATAAATAAATTTTTCAATTTATTTATAAGTAGAAGAATTAAAAATCATTAATTAAATAACTTGCATTTAATTAATTCCTCTAGACCAAATTTAAGTGTATACATTTTGCCCCTCTTTGAAGTGATATGTTTGCGACACATTTTTTCAAAGAAAAAATTGCTAAAAGTGTCGACAAAATTTTGATATGCCCCAAACGTTGATTTTCAAGTGATGATGCAAGTATGCCCCCTCAGGAGATAAATCGGGAAATTTATGAATTTTTAGAATTTTTTAGAATTTTTTGAAATTTTCATGATTTTCTAATGATTTTCAAATTCTATGATATTGAGACGATTTATCTCCCAATAAAGAATACCGATCTTGCCAATTTGATTAATCGATGCCCTATTTGAAAATGAAATCAATCCCACTTAAATACCTTCCATTTACCCCTTTAAATGGTAAAAAGGGTGAAAAAGGAGCTCATTTGAATTCATTTGCAATTGGAGATTGAGTTGATTGAGTGATTGGAGCAAAATGGTGATCACATACCAAACTGACCGATTCGAGCAAGTTCGATGTCACAACCGTCCGACCATGATGGACTTCCGGTATGTACCTCGAGAAACCTCATTTTGAAATTTGAATGTGTTTTTGGCACATTTTTCAAATTTTCAATTATGCAATTTGCGTTTTGGAGCATATGAGGCCCGATTTAGCGCATAGACTTGTTATTTTAGCGCATAGAGTGAATTAGTGCATCTGTTTCATGATTTAGTGCATAGGTTTAATGGTGTAGCACATGTAGTTATTTAGTACATTTATGTCTTGATCTAACGCATCGATAGAATTATTTAGCACATATATTGTTTTAGCGCATTTGTGTTGAAAATGGTACATCTAATGACTGTTATAGTGCATTTGGGTTTCTCGTAAATTTGTGTTGAAAAGTGGCACATTGATGGATTTTGATGGTGCATCCATAGATTTAGTGCATGGATGCACTATTTTAGCGCATTGACACCAGAGTTGAATTTTGTTGATTGTCCTCCTTATTTTGGATGTTTGATGATCGTGTTAGCCATAGTATTGATGATGTTTGATGATTGATCTCATGATAGGTGAGAGTTAATGATAGGATAGATGATGATTGACCTCATAATAGGTGAGGATCAATGATAGATGCTCAATGAGATTTGATCGAAATCTTATTAGAGCTGATTAGATTGATTGATAGGTTGATTGATAAAATGTTGATTTGCGATGTCATGATTATAGGAGGATTTTAGAGTTCTTTAGTCTTAGGAGCGCTTCCCGAAGACCTGGGACATGATTCCATGTCTAGTGTAGGAGAATTTGGATATCATTACGCGATGTGGTTTATCGTCTTTGATTGATATGCCCCAGTATAGGATTAATAGGGGATTGTTGATTGCTTTAGTTGAGAGGTGGCATAGTGACCACAACACTTTCCATCTGGCCACCAGGGAGATGACAGTTACTCCAAAGGATGTGTACCATATATTGGGTATTCCCCTGGTTGGAAAGTTATTTTTTTATGATCACACGGAGCAGGGTGAGACCAAGGCACTGAGGAGGATTTTTTATGATGACAAGATTAGTGGGTATGAGATCCCATGGCAAGAGATGGTTGCTTCATATCAGCTATTACCATGTGTTCTAGCTGGTTTCGTTGGAGGTTTCCTATGTCCCTATCATAGGTTGAAGAGACTATCCATTGGTTGGGGCCAGATACTAGAGAGTATGATTACGTAGGGGATTAGATATGCATGGGATTCCTGCATGTTGGCTCATTTGTACCACGATTTGCATCAAGTGTATATCTTGGAATAGCTAGTTTATCAGCCGAGGTGACACTATTGTAGATTTGGGTGTGGGAGCACATAGTTGTTACTCGGCCTATGGAAGATAAAGATCATCCAATTGGAAGTCCATATGTCTTTAGATACACAGGACTAGTTGTCTAGCACAAGCTAGTCAAATTGGAGTATTGGTGTTGAGTTCTCGATGATCTGGAGACCATGACATGGTGGCCATATTTAGATTATGAGCAGTGGCCCGAGAATGATATTGAGATTCCCTATGTGTTCACTTTGATTGGTCAGACATAGCTTGTTATTGAGAGGTTCCTTCTCATGAGGGTTCTTTGCCATTATGGAAGAGTTTAGGTTATTCCCTAGGGAGTGGCATTATATACATAGAGACAACATGATATTCTAGAGTGGGGAGCCACCCTATCCTATGATGCAGCTTCTGAGGAGTAATTTGGGTTGTAGCAAT